>PVJS01044811.1:0-16502 GCA_004027185.1 Glis glis
CTCAGCAACTTAGCGAGACTCTCAGCAACCTATCAAGACCCTGTTTCAAAACAAAAAATAAAAGGGGCTGAGGTGTATCTCAGAGGTAAAATGTCTCTGGGTTCAACCCCCAATACCACACACACACACACACACACACACACACACACACACACAAATGAATAAAAACAATAACAAACACTGGCAAGGATGTGGAGAAATAGGAATTCTTATATACTGTTGGTGGAACTGTAAATTAGTACAACCACTATGGAGATCAGTTTGAAGGCTCCTGAGAAAACTAGGAATAGAAACTATCATATGACCCAGCTATACCACTCCTAAGTATCTTTCCAAAAGAATTAAAGTCACAATACTATAATGATACATATATATCCATATTTATAGCAGCACAATTCACAATAGCTAAATTATGGAACCAACCCAGGTGTTCATCAACAGATGAATGGGTAAAGAAAATGTGCTATATATACGCAATGGAATTCTACTCAGCCATAGAGAAAAACAAAATTAGATCATTTGCAGGAAAGTAGATAAAAGTAGAGAGTATTATGCTAAGTGAGATCAGCCAGCTTCAGGTCAAGGGCTGTATGCTTTCTTCTCACATGTGGAAGTTAAAGAGAAAATAGGAAACATAAGGGATTTTAGATAATGTGGAGAGAGACCCACAGAGCAGTGAAAGGGGAAGGAAATTAGAGAAGAGGGAGGAATGAAGAAAGAAACCGTTCAAATAATACTAGGCAATCTGTGCCGGTATTACTACCGATTTCTCTAACGTGTGTGGGGAGGGGGGAGGGGGAGCAGGGTGGATATGGAAGGAAGTACACCAAGAGCTACGTGCATGTTTTCATCACACTGAACCTCACTATGATATATAATTGCAATGTACTAATTAAAATAATAAAAACAAAATAAAGTACAAAACAAACAACAAACAAAAGCCAGGAGGTTCTGAGGGAAGGGTTCTCACACATGAAGGCCTAACAGTCCTATCACAAACGACTCTGCCAAGACCTCAACCTGACACAAAAACATACTTCTGCAAGGACATCTACCCAGCAGCTGTCTGCTCAACCTTGTACTGGTGCCACCCTTATTACTGATCCTTGTGACCAAGGATCGTTATTTTTAAAATCTTATATAATCCTCCTCATTTTTGCCTTTAAATTTTTCTCCTTGCTTCAACCTCCTTGATTATGCCTACAGTTTACTATGTCATGTGTACTCCTACTGTAATGCCCTGCTATCTCCCAAATAAATAGCATTATTCTTTGGAGAATCTCTCTCTGATTGTAGTTTAGGTTGATACTTTTTTATATGACCCAGAAATTCTACTCCAAGGTGAAATGAAAGCATATGTCTGCATGAAGATTTTTACATGAGTATGTATAGCAGCTTTAATAATAATAGCCCCAAACTTAAAACAACCCAAATATCCACCAAGTGGTGAATAGATAAACAAATGGTGGTATAGCTATATAATGGAATACTATTTAGCAAGGAAAAAGAATAAACTTGATACATATGACATGGAGTACAAAATAACAAGTGTTAGTGATGAGTACATTATTGTTGCATCAGAAGAGACCAGACATAACAACATATATGCTTATTTATATGAAATTTATTGAAAACAAATAGGTAAGGACAGAAAGTAGATCAGTACTCAACTAGGGCTGGGAGAACTTGTGAACTGGTTAGAAGGAGTCACTAGGGAATAGTCTAAAATGATGGACTAATTCTGTATCTAGATTGTGAGAGTGGTTACGTGAATCAATATTTTGTCAAAACTCACAGAATTCTATACTTAAAAATCACTGCATTTTATTACATATTAATTATATGTTAAATAAAGTTGATTGTTTAAAGGCTTTTTGTAAAACTTGGTACATCAATTCTAAAATTTACATAGAAGAATCAAGAGTCAAAAATGGTCAGCAAAATTTTTAAGATAAATAGGGGAGGAGTGTCATCTCATTAGATATTAAACTATATTACCAAGTCACATTATTTAACATACTAGGGAATTGTAGGAATAGATATACAAAGCAATGGGACTTCCAGAAAAAGACTCATACATACTTAATACGTAACAACAATGGCTCTGCATATCAGTGGGGAAAGAAAGCCCTGGCAATAAATGGTGCCAGGATAATCAGTTTTCCATATGAAAAAAATTATATCTCTATTTCATACTATATACAAAAATTAACTCCAAGTAAATTAAAGACCTACAGAAAGCTGAATTTTTAACATTTTAAAGAAAATATTGGATACTATCTTTACGACTTTTGTTCAAAGTAAGAATGAATTTCTTAATCAAGAAATACGCAAGCCAAGCTAGGCATGGTGGTGCACACCTGTCATCTCAGTACTTGGAAGGCTGAGACAGAAAGATTGCAGGTTCGAAGCCAGCCTCAGCAACTTAGCAAGACTGTCAGCAACTTAGGGAGAACCTGTTTCAAAATTAAAAATAAAAGCAGGGTGTGGTAGCACACAACTATAATCCCAGTACTTGGGAGGCTGAGACAGGAGAATCAAAGGTTCAAAGCCAGCATTAGCAACTTAGTGAGGCTCTCAGCAACTTAGCGAGACCCTGTTGCCAAATAAAAAAATAAAATAGATCTGGGGGTGTAGCCCAGAGGTAGAAGACCCCTGGGTTCCATCCCTAGTACTACAAAAAAAATTAAAAATTAAAAGGGCTGGGGGTGTATCTTGGAGGTAGAATGCCCCTGGCTTCAATATCCAATATCACAAAAAAAAGAAAAAGAAAAACACAAGCCACAAAATACTCATGACTTTTACTTCAATTAAATTCTAAACGACTGTAAATCAAGATAGTTTCATAAAGTAAATAAGCCACAGAATAAGATAAACTGTTTGCAATGCCTATAAACAAATGATTAATAATAGCCAGACTATATAAAGAACTATAAAAATAAAATTTGGAAAAAAAGAAAACAGCAAAATTTACCAAACCAGAAAATTACCAAAAGTAGAAATCTGAATGGCAAGTGGCATTTTTAAAACACTGTTTAGGGAAACATATAACTGAAACACAATGAAATCGGATTAGAAAAAAACTAAAAATCTGACAACATTCCACATTGGGAAGATAGAAAGCAATGAGTGTCTAAACTGGTAACCACTTAGAGAGCAATGTGGCAACCACACAAGAGTCTGTAACAGCAAAATGCTGGAAACAACCTACAAGTGCAACAGAGGAATGGGTAAATATCACAGATAAGTGATGAAAGCTCCATACACCAACATGCTATATACAGCCATTAAAAGTGATGAGCTGTAGGTATATACCAACACAGACACACTCCACAAGTATAATGTTGACTGGAGAGTGTCTATATGGTGTAATACCATTTATACAATACCATCTTAATATATATATATATTGGTATAAAACAATACCATATACTATTAGTGGTTAATACCTATTTATTAAAAACAAAAATCTTAAAACCAGACGTGGTGGTGCACACCTGTAATCCCAGTACTTGGGAGGGTGAGACAGGAGGATTGCAGGTTCGAGGCCAGCCTCAGCAACTTAGCGAGACTCTCCACAACTTAGTGAGACCTGTTTCAAAATAAAAAGTAAAAAGGGTTGTGGGTGTGGCTCAGAGGTAAAACGCCCTTGGGTCCAATCCCCAGAACCACAAAAAGATCTTAAAAAATAAATAAAAATCTTCATGGGAACAATGAACAGCAAATCCAAGACTCTGGGTACTTCTGGAGGGAGTAGAGAAAATGGCACTTAGAAAGAGTAAACAAGAACAACAGCTTCCTTAAGCAAGATGGTGTTCTTCATATTATCCCTACACTTACATATGTAAACTTCAAATTATTTCACAAGAAAAAGGAGAACACAAAGATCAATGTTAGAGTGCCCCACGAGCACTGCTCAAGAGAGAAAGTGCTCTGACAAGCTCATCCACTGGTATATCTGGTCCAGCATGCCCCAGTTTTTTAAATAGATGTGTCAGCACATCACTGCCAGATCATATTCATCAGCTGAATCACACAATAAACAATCTGGCTCAGTCTTGAAACTCACCAGAAAGATTTCTGGAAACACTGGCTTTCCATAATTTTCCCAAAAAGACAAAGTATTCACTAGCCAAATACAGGCACCGGGTGTTCTGACAGCACATTTCTGACTGTAAATTAATGATCTAGCATTCTGCTTTTCCTGCTTCCATCCCTGGTGAGTTTCGTTACTGTGAAACAGATTTCTTGAACCTGATCAACTCCGGGGCATTGACATGAATGCATTTCTGGGTCTACAAGGATGAGGCCCAAACCCCTTTTCCAGGCAACATTCAATCTTAAATTTTTTCTTGCTCCTTACCTCTTGAAATTTGGCAAGCAAAGAATAAGATTGGAATTCTAGTAACAGAAAGCAAAGAAATGTCCAGTAAAGGCCCAGCTATATAGCTAAGCCAACTTTTGCATGATGTGTCTCTTCTTGTTATGACCCCAGAATCTAAGAGCCACAATGCTGCAGCTAAAAGAACAGAAGAGAAAGAAGCAGGGTAATGTTTTAGGTAGGATCTGGGAGGAGAGCAATGCCTCATCCAGAGCCTGGATCTCAGTCTTGAAGATCGAGAAAGTCAATTTTTTCCTGTGCACTCAGACACATTCAAGCTCTGGAAGACAGATTCATCCTAAGCAAAGTTTCAATGGCCAACTAATTCACTATAAGATGCATATGTACCGAGAACAGAAACCACTTATTTACCATGGGGTAGTCCCTCCCATTAGAGAGTCATTTAAAACATACCCAAGGTTATTCAATGAGCTTTAGAGCAAAGGCATTTTATTCCCCAAAAGTTCTCTATCATGCTATGGTAATCTGGTGACTTTAATAATTCTTCCTAAAAGGGTAAGAACAGTACAAAACAACACCCTTATTGAGTACTTTATAAGCTGGGAACATTACTGCTATGTGCTTGACATAGAGTATTTAATATACTGATTACTTAATTTCAATTCTCATAGCAACCCCGTGCTTAGAAGTGTTATACTCATTTTATTGAAGAGGAAATTGAGACCCTGAAAGGTTAGTGACTTGCTTACAAGTAACAAACCTGGCTTTACATTAATAAAGCCAGGTTTCATACCCAAATTTGTCTGGCTACAAAATGCATGTCTGCTACCACAACACTACCTTCTGCTCCAGGACAACGTCTTACTAAACAACTCTATGCAAACGTGTAGGGCCAGAGCAGCCCCCTTTTCTGGACACAGCTGGAGATACACCAGCTCATACTGCCCCTCTGACTTCGACTCCCCTCAATGCGAAGACACTTAAAATCCTCGAGCGAGACTTGGGAAACACGCTTGCTCAATGGCAGTACACTTAAGAACAATTTCCAAGGGTGGATCCCTGCTGCAGATAACTCATCGCCTCACATTTTATCTCATTATATGTAATGATTCTCATTAGCTTCAATTCCAGAGGGCGGCATTTTCTGACCTAGTCCTTCATGCACGCCTCATTTGAAGTTCACCATAGCCTAATGATGAACAACCACACACAGTCTTGCATTCTTTTTTTAAAAAAAAGATCCTATAATATTCCCCTAACAGCCAAAATTTCCTATTTCGGCTCTGCTCCCTACCTCCTCCAGGGCTCTGAGACTCCTTCTGCTGAGTATTGGACTCCAGATATGAAGGGTCCCTGAGCGGCAAGCCCCCACCCTGGCTTCATCCTTATCTACAAATTCTATCCAGATGTTCATTCCAGATGTTGATGATCTCAAAACAGCAGGTTCTCTGAGCGCTGTTATAAAACAGCCATGCACTATTCTTAGACTTCACAGGCAGAGAAAGGAACTCCACATGCAAAGACATTGAGGAAATGTGTGCTCAGGAACCAAAGAGCAGATGTTTTTCGATGACATGAATCAGAAGTTGTGGATGGAACAGCAAGTTGGAGGCAGGCTGTGAAGAGCTTTAAATAGGATCACATGAGGTAGGCAGAGAAAAAGTCAATGACAGACACTGATGAATCGAAATAGGAGGAGAAACACGGGAGCCGGGCGTGGTGGCGCACGCTTGTAATCCCAGTACTTTGGAGGCTGAGACTGGAGGATGGGGGTTCGCGGCCAGCCTCAGCTACTTAGTGAGGCCCTCTGCAACTTAGTGAGACCCTGTTTCAAAATAAAGAATAAAAAATAGGGCTGGGGGTGTAGCTCAGAGATAGAATGTCCCTGAGTTCAATCTCTAGTACTGCCAAAAAGTAAATAAATAAATAAATAAAAGGAGGAGAAACAGGGAAAGTGATGTTCCAGAAGCCCTCCCCCATGAAAACAAGAGAGAAAGAATATAAATGAATGAATTCTGGTAATAATGGGCAAGACAGTAAAATGTATTTTATAACATTACAATAAAAACATCACATATTGACAAAGAATAGATAATGCAGATCAATATAACTAAAGAGACCAGAAACAGGTCCTTACATATTTTTAATTGATATATGGGTTGTCCGCTACATAATCAATAGGAAAAGTACTTATAAAAGTGTATGGTCCAGAATAATCATACAATAAATATTAGCGACCACCTTCATTACTACGTCGTGGTGTTGTGATTATTATTACAAATCAGTAAGGAAAAGAAAGACTCTTTAAGAAGTTTAGTGGTAAAGAAGAAGTACGAGAGCAGGCAAGGCAGAAAAAGCAGCCTCTACAAAAAAAAAGGAAATTAAAGTATGCGCTGGGAACACAGGAAGTGCTCATGAAAACTTACTGAATAGCAAATAATAAGTATAAGCCAAGGGGAAGATTGTAGAAGTAAAAGACTGTCAATACCAGAGAAAGGACTCAATGCCAGCTCAAGGACCTAGAAGAAATGCTAGAAGTGAAATCAAGAGCCGTGGGAAGGAATAAACTGCCCCATACTTTTGAAACAAAAAGGAGACTAGAATGAGCAAAGATATAGTTTCTTCCTTGTTTGTTTGGTAGCAGTAGTTTCTAAAAGGCCCCCCCATCATCTGCATCTCAATCACCCCAGGTAATTATTCAAAAAGCAAATTCCTAGATTCCAGCCCAGACCCATGAAATCACAATTTCTAATAAATAGAGCCCAGGAACCTGAATTTTAATGGTTTGTGACCCAGTGGCTTCCTTTGAGAAGAATGAAGTTAGGAGGGTTCATACCTGTCGGCCATATGGAGAAAGCCTAAGTGACGCTTTGCCCACCCACCATTACAACTAAGCACATCAAGTCCCACCATTGGAGAGAGAGAGAGAGAGAGAGAGAGAGAGAGAGAGAGAGATCTTTACACCCTGGGATGAGCACTTCCCTTTAGTCTTCCAAAACCAACAAAACCTTGAGCCCTTTCCTGTAAACTGCAAACTTCCTGAAGCAAACAACTTTATCCCTGACTTTTACAATGTTGACATCTATGACAATCATGTGGGGAAACTGCTGTTCTTTCCATATGAACAGACCAACTATAACCTTGGTAACCTAGTGGGGTTTTTCCCCCTTTAAATGTCTACCGTGTCATTTATCCAAGCAAACATTCTTCTCAAGATTGGAATCCTAATGTTGTTTAAATCACTTCCATCTTAACAAAAAGGAGGCAGAGTGATCCACTAAAAGGAACACGGGGAGGGAAGGAGGGGAGGGCTGGTTGAAAAGAACAGGAAAGGTCGGAAAACCCTGCTGAGGGGTCTTAGAAAGGAATAAGAAGAGAGATTGCCAGGCAGTATTCAGAGCTTGGGCAAGGTTGAATGTCATAAATCTGTAGAGAGCCGGGCGTGGTGGCGCACACTTGTAATCTCAGTACTTGGGAGGCTGAGACAGGAGGATTGCAGGTTCGAGGACAGCCTCAGCAAGTAGCGAGACTCTCATCAAACTAGCGAGACCCTGTTTCAAAAAAACAAAATAAAATAGGGCTGGGGGTGTAGTTCGGAGGTAGAATGTCCCTGGGTTCAATCCCCAGCACCACAAAATAAATAAATAAATAAAAATAAATCTGTAGAGAGAATCTAAGGTGCCATAGTAGGTGATATTTGCCATCACCCAACAGCCGAAAAAAGAAGCAAAGAAAATGGAGTTAGGTTAATCTGAGGTTTGGGACTGGCAGGGCAGCTGCAAGGAAAAGTGAAGGGTCTAAGGACATTCCATGGTTCCTATAGAGGCTTAAAGGTATGGGAGGAAGAAGAAAGGCTTACAGAACCTCTCCTAGGCCCAAATTGTATATATAATGTGAAGGGAAAGAAGTTTACAGCCAAATTTCCCAGGCAAGACCTTATACTCTATGCTCTACTACTGTAGAAAAGAGGGGCCTTTGCTAATAGCAATTTTCAGGTAAAAGAAAATAAGAGTTTGGAATGTTACTAGGAGCTATATATCAATATCCGGTTACTTATTCCTTTTTTAACTTCACAATAAATCTTTGAGGCAGAGATCCTAAAACTTCTCAGTAAGCCGGGCATGGTGGTGCATGCTTGTAATCCCAGTACTTGGGAGGCTGAGACAGGAGGATCACAGGTTCGCAGCCAGCCTCAGCTACTTAGTGAGGCCCTCCGCAACTTAGTGAGACCCTGTTTCACAATAAAGAATAAAAAGTAGGGCTGGGGGTGTAGCCCGGAGGTAGAATGCCCCTGGGTTCAATCCCCGGTACTGCCAAAAAAATGAAAAATAAATAAATAAATGAATAAATAAATAAAACTTCTCAGTGTGCAAAATGAGGTTTTTAGAAGTTGCCATGAGCCCAAAGACACCTAGCTCACCTATGATGTAGTTCAGATTTGAACTCAAGCATGATCAACTGTAAAACTCATTCTCATTAGATTCACTGGCCCACGCTGACTTGACCAGGAGCAACTAAGCTCCACCAGGAACAGAGAGGCTCTGTAGAGAAAAGGAAAACAGCATCGTCACAGGAAAGCCAGATTTCTGGTGAGCAAGGGATTGCACATAGTGCTATAGGGTGAAGACCTCCCAGACAAGACTGACCGGACCTCAAGAGTTGCAAATTGAGAGTTTTTATTAAAAGAAACCGGCAGCTGGGACCACCCTGGTATCCTGACCAAGTGTGGTACCCGACTGCCCTCCAGTGCCCTCTTATATAGGGTGAGATTTAATACAAGCCTAGAATGCAAACTGAAGTTCCCATGACAGGCTCCCATAGCAGGGGTGGGAAGCCCCTACTGTGTCCATAGTATTCAGGTAAGCCAAGCAAGCCAAGCATATCCAGAAGCAGGAATAGGCCGTTAGCGTGCACAATAGCACAGTTTCTACAGTACATTTTGTTAGTTCCAACAGATCATTAATTATGTGTCCATATCCCGGTGTGATTTTTAGAAAGAACCTCCCTGTTCTATAGCCAAAGCGGGGTTGCCCTTAGTAACAATCATGGAGTCGCTTCAGCTACAGACTCTAACTGTAAATTACTTCAGCTACCAACTAACTATGCCTTATCACATTAGTATTCTAAGAAAAAAATGAAGGATTTAGGGACATTTCTTGGCTACAGGACTACAAAGAATGAGAGAAAAACAGCAAATAGCAAGCAATAAGTAGCTATAAATATTTTATCTGATTGCTGGTTGCAGGAGTGTGTATGTGGGGGCGGGAAGGGTGGAGGGAAGAGCTGGGTGGAGAAGGAAGTGAGAGGAAGAAAAAGAGATTAGCCCATTTACCACCATTATCTGTGACACCTATCAAAGGAGGTGGAGTGGGCAGCAAAAAGGAGATTAACACAGGCTGTGTCTACAGAAAAGTCATCTTGCCTGGCAGGAGGCGGTCACTCTCATTGCATCCTTAATCCAATTCTTTTCTTCTGGCCACTTTGGGGAATGATCTGTAGGGCTTGATTTGCTCTTCTTTGACATGCCTACCCACTGCTGACAACAACCACAAGGCGTCATGACTGAGGCCCAGGATTTTAACAGGGTGATGATGGAATCCAGGGCAGACATGAAGGGGGCACCGACGCACTGTAAAAACAGACACTTTAAAGTACATATCCTACCTCACAGCAGTTCTACACCTTAGAAGAATTTGCACATTTATGGTAATATTTACGGTAATACCTATACTTAAATAAAACGTACCATGTGCCAAGCACTAGTATGTATAATCCTCAATTACCCTGTGGGATAGAGTACTCCATGCCCCCACTTTACTGATGAGGAGAGTGAGGCACAAAGGTTAAGTGATTTACTATAGTTATATTTGGCATCTGAAACCAAGCAGTATGACTCCAAAATTTGTGTTCTTAACCAAGAGCACCACATCTAGCTAGGCAATTTGTCCATTGTCCAGAGCTGCTAGGAGGTAGCCAGTTGGTACAGAAATCCAATCCACTTAATCCATGCAGCTCTAATTCAAAGCTGTATCTACCTGAGTACAGTCGTCCCTTGGTATCCTTGGAGGATTCGTTCCAGCACCCCCGACACCAGGTACCAAAAACTGCAGATGCTGAAGCTCCTTATATAAAATGGGATGGAAATAAGCTACACAGATCCTCCTGTATACTTTAAATCATCTTTAGGTAACATAATACTCTGCAGGTTTGAGGTCAGCCTCAAATTACCATAATACCTACTACAATGTAGATGCTATGTAAGTAGTTGTTAGGAAATAATGACAAGGAAAAAGTCTATGCACATCAGTACAGACACAATTTTTCCCCCGAGTATTTCTGATCCAAGGTTGGATGAATCTGCAGTTGGTCAAATCCATGGACGCGGAACCCTCAGATACAGAAGATCAGCTGTACTTTATCTTTGCCCCAAGCACCTTCCATTTGCCAAGCTGAGTGCTCAGAGGAAATCCTCCTAATTCACACAGAAACACCACACAGCCCAGCTCTGGTCCTACCTTAGCCACGGCACTCCACTGACCTCTTTTGTGTGGGAAGACATTTACAAAGGTGTTTAACACAGCACTGTCTGGGATAATGAATATTGAGACTTGATAGAGTCTACTACGTTCTTCTGTTGGAATGCTACTACTTATTATGTTTATGTAGATTTTCAAAATATAACATGTGAAAATCAACTTATAAATTATATATAGCACCTAATATAAAATTCAAAACTAACAAAAAAGTACATACTTTATACATCACACACAACATACACACACATTCATCAAATCCATGATGGTAGCTGCTTCTAAGGAGGAGAAAAGGAAACTATAACTAGTGGTGAGAACACAGGAGACTTAGCTGTATGCGCCTGTCATATTTATCCATTTTAATTGTTTTAATAAGACTTGACGCAATCATGACAAAATGTTTATTACTATGAATTCTGGATAGTAGGTATATAATTACTCAAGGTAAAAATAAAAATAAAGATTCCTTCTAGTGGGAACTCAAGGGCAGGAGAGTTAGAAGGCATGTGTGACCACTGGGTGGAATTTCAGGGTTCATGCTGCAGGGGGCGCAGTTGTGGTGATGACAAGGTCCAGGGCGTGGCCACGTGAATGGGGGTTGAAATGAGTAGAGGTGGAAACTGATGCAGCATAAGAAAGGAAAGCAGCAGATGCATCACCACGTGCTTGCTGAGGTTTTCCAAAATCATGACAAGAGCCAGGGTAGAAAGAAAGAGCTGTGAACGTCCTCGCTGAATATGGTAATAGAGCAAGGAGACTGGCCAAGGGGGAGGGGAGGCGAGGGTGGAAAGAGGGTGGAGAGTAGGTTCGTCAGTGGAGGAGTAGTTGTCCAAAGGAGCCACAGTAGTGAGCAAAACATCTCCACTACAGCACAACCGAGGGCAGATAAATGACTACTCCACACTTGGAACTGTGGGAAAGTAACATTCAGGAAAAATGTGATTCCAGTGAAGGCAAGGAAGCGAAAAGTTTCATTAAACATTCTATTGAAACTCTAACTTAGTGATTCACTGACCCAAAACTATATGTGCAATCAGGAAGAAGCATAAGATTTAGACACACACACACACACACACACACACACACGGAAAAGAAAAAAAACAGGGCCTTATTATATTGGAAATAAAATTGCCAACTGCACCAAAACAGAGGGAATGCTGATGGAGATTATCACAGAGTCAAAGGCCAAATAATCAGTAAAATATTCAATCTTGGGGCTGGCACAGAGTGAAATGACCTGAGGGAGCAGATAAAGAAATTTCAGAATATTTTAAATAAAGAGATGGCTCTGGTTCAGGAAATGGTTTTGGTTCTGGAAACAGTTCTGAGAAAGTACCAAGGAATAAATGGAGAACAACTCAGATAAGAAGACACTTGACATTTACAATCCAAAATGGACCCACACGATAAGGAAAAACCAATATACTGAGGCTTTTTATAACCAGTTTGATACACTTGTGCCCCATCTTGAGAACACACTATTCTTAGAATGAAATGTCCTACTCCTCTTTTTTTTTTTTTTTTGGTACTGAGATTGAACCCAGGGGCATTCTACCTCCAAGCTACACCCCCAGCCCTTTTTACTTTCAGTTTTGAAACAGGGTCTCACTACATTGCTGAGGCTGTCCTCAAACCTGTGATCCTCTTATCTCAGCCTCCCAAGTACTGGAATTACAGGTGTGCACCACCACACCTGGCTTTAACGCCTCTTAAAGATAGAGCTAAAAAAGTGACTAGATCAGAATGTGAAGAGGAACACAGGCAAGAATCCAGGAAGAGAACAAGAACAGGATGTCCTCTTACCCCACTTAACAGCTGGGAGACACCTGGCCCACTGAGTCTCTCTAACACTCAAGTCAAGACAGGCCAAACCACATTTTCTACCGCACAGCACTGAAGGGCCTCTCTACAAGGCTTGCAAACATCTTGGTGACACTGGGGAAAGGAGGAGCATGTCCTCTCAGCTCTGAGATCCCCACACTTAGAAGGTTCGCCATCTACCCATTCACCACTCTTCAATTCCGTGGGGCGAGGGAAGAGCAGAGGAGCAGCCACCCACTACATCCTACTCTACTTTTTCTCCAAACTCCCCTCCACTCTTGCCGAAGTGTTCTTTTTCCTAGTCTGGATTCAGGTGGAATAGAAAAAAAAATTGTCTGTCAAGTAACATCTTCTTTCAAATTTTAATGTCTCCCATCTGCACTTTGCCTTTTGAATTTAGAAAAGAAGAATGCTGATAGGTCTCTGTCCTCAGGTCATACACTTTGGACTATGGAACCCTCAGAGTACACCCATGTGAAGCCCAGACAAGGACCTCATTAAGATCTGGACACAGCTGTTTTTGTAGCTGTAAAATGTATCTCAAGATTCAGCAAAATAAAATCATTCTAAAGAATAAAAATAAGATGGGCGTGGTGGTGCACTTGTAATCCCAGTACTTGGGAGGCTGAGACAGGAGGATCGCAGATTCAAGGCCAGCCTCAGCTACTTAGCGAGGCCCTCCGCAACTTAGTGAGACCGTTTCAAAATAAAGTAAAATAGGACTCAGGGGTAGAATGCTCCTGGGTTCAATCTCCAGTACCGCAAAAAAAAAAAAATTAAAGTATAAAAATAAGTGATGTCAAATCCATCTTTGCTCTGTTGGCAGGAGTAAGACAGCAAGAATACCAAGTGACTCAAATGGTGGGGCACAGGGCACATAGGCACAGGAGTGAAAAGCTACTTTTTACAGTTAACCAGTTTGATAAAATCACCAAGCACTCCTGCCTGACCTCGACAACACACTACTCTTAGAATGAAATGCCCTGTTGCGTGCACAGACAGGGCGAGACAAACAGTAAGGAGAGGATGGGTAAGCAGAAGAGGAGGGCTTTGGTAAGGCACTAACAGCAATGCTCATAATTTTGCCTGGCTTTCAACTTGGTTGTCTTCTCACCTACCAAACAACAAGGTTGGAGCAGAGTTCGTTTAACTTTCTGGGCAGCCCTGCATATAGTAACACCTCCTTAGTTTTGTCAGAGAATTTGTGTGCACATTCCATGGAAAATAATCCCATTTGCAGCTGTTACCTCCCTCTGTAGCAACTGCATCTCCTGCAGGAACGCAGTCCTCACTCAACAAACCCCAGCTTCCCTTCCAACCAACACCCTTGTCACACCTCACAAAGGTCATTCCCTAATGAAGCATGGTTGCCTATCTGATTAGCAGCTCCAAATAGCAACAGTATATATTAATATCTAATGGCCCATTAAATGTTTAATAGCTAATAACATTTGTCAAGCACTGATCATGTGCTAGCACTGCTCTGAGAACTTCCTGTGTATCGATCCCCACAAAAACTTGTGAGGTTTGTTTTTGTTTTGTTTTGTTTTTTGTGATACTGGGGATTGGACCCAGGGGCATTCTACCTCTGAGCTGCACCCCCAGCCCTTTTTTATTTTTTACTTTGAATCAGGGTCTCACTTGGTTGCTGGGGGTCTCACTGAGTTGCTGAGGTTGGCCTCAAACCTGTGATTCTCCTATCTCAGTCTCCCAAGTACTGGGATTATAGGCATGAGCCACCACACCTGGCCTGTGAGGTATTATTCTTATCCATGTATTACAGATGAAAAAACTGAAGAACAGAGAAGTTAAGGAGCCCTCCCAAGGGTACACAGCTAGTAAGTGACAGAAGTAGAGTTTGAGCCCTAGCAGTCTAATTGCTAGGTTAGGACCCATCCTCTTAACCATTATGTGATTTCCCACCTTAGAAGGGGACAAAATAGCTAATATGGTGGTTTGATTTAGAAATACATAATTTTCAATTTGCCAATGGCCCTGCCTCCCAACGACTCCCCACTCCCTTAGCCTCACTATTCACTCTTCATATCTAAGGTGCAACAAGGTACATTGCGTTTTCTTGACATAATGGAGTATAAAACAAGGCTTCAGTGGGAATACACTTTCCATGTGAAGTTCAGAAAGATGCTCACATCTTCATCAAGGTTGACTCCAAGTTTCCAGTTGAACAGAGCAGGGAGATGGTGTCAGTATTCACAATTCATACACTCAAAAGGTAGCATAGAGCAGGTCTGGAGAAATAAACAGTTTAGGGCATTCATTTACTCAGCAAATATTATTATTTTTTATTTTTTATCTGAAAGACATCACTTTATTTTTTTATTTATTTTTCTACACTTTTATTGGTGCATTATAGTCTCGCATCATAATGTAAATCATAGTGACGGTGACATACATGCACACAGCACTTGGCGGGCTTTTCCCCCAAGCAAATGTTTTTAGAGCATTGAATGTATGTATCTGATACTATACTGAATTCTGGTCATTCGACCGGGAACCAGACCAAGTTCTTGCTCTCTGGCAGCATTCATTCTAGGGCACACCACAGAAGACTGAGAATAAGCAAATAAACGAGTAAGAAAGGATGTGGTGCCAAAATCACCGAGGGTGCCTCTTTTATATGGGACATTTGGGGACACTGTAAATTTAAGATGCTCAAAGATAGACAGGTGGACATACAGGTCCTAATGACATGCTGTCATTATGGCTTCATGTCAGATTCCCAGGAACTTCCATACGTAGGAAGATTTCATGATGCTGCAATGCAAACTTCTTAACCTGGTGCTCCAGGCCCTGCTCCAGTCCAGCCCGGCTATCTGTCCTCTTGCCAACACCACTCCCAAACACACCCTCTCCATTCCATTTAAGCTAATCTTCTCATTGTCCCACATCGAGTTTACCCGCACCCTGTCCTCCCCCCTACACCTGTTAATTCTACCTATCCTTCCAGACCAGGCAGCTCTACCTTGCTCATTCTCATCTGCTAATGATTACCAAGCTCTCCTCTCCTCTAAACTACTAGTTCCCAGATCATTATCTAAACCTCCAGTCTTCTGTCCTTCGCTGCTGTTTAACATGTGCCCAAACTCAGGATTTTAATGCAAGGCACCACACTCTTCTCCCAACAAGTGTGGGCAGGAAGGGAAAGGGATGGCACATGTCCAGAGTCCTCAAAGCCAGAGGCAGAGAGAAATGACTCAGCCACAGAGAGGCAGTTCAAAGGGACCAAGCAATGTCCAAGGGGGACAATTCCCAAACAGGAGACACACAGTCTCCCGTGACAAGACAGGTGGGAGGGGAACTAAGGCCCCAGGTGAGATATTTAATTAAGGAGTAAAGAGAAAAGCACAAGCCAGGTCTTACAGACCGGTCCAACATGGGGTAGAGGTAACAGAGACTTGTGACTTGGGGGTAACTAGAGGGACCAGATATCAACTGGCAGCAGAAGGGATCTGAGGAAGAATTCAGGAACCTAGACACCAAGAATAGGTAATCAAGTTTAAGAATATGACTTAATTCTAAGCTGGAGATAGACATCATTAGTGGCCTTATTTTGAGGGAAGTGGGAAAAGATGAGAGAGAGGAGATGAAAGCCAAAAATGTTCATGTGTAGATTATTAGACCTTTAAGGGAAGGGGCCATGTCTTGTGCCTCACTTCTACCCTCCACAGCACTTAGCAAAATAAATATTTACTGATTACATAAAAAAAGAAAGATCACAGGCAGTTTAGGAATTACCCAACTGAGGAAAGTATGCCAAGATAACGTGAGTCACCACTCAGCAGGCT
>PVJS01044812.1:0-16501 GCA_004027185.1 Glis glis
AAAAAAAAAAAAAAAAAAAAAAAAAAAAAAAAAAAGACAGGGCCTCACTAAGTTGCTGAGGCTGGTCTCAAACCTGTGATCCTCCTGTCTCAGCCTCCTAAGTAACTGGGATTAAAGATGTCCACCACTGCACCCAGCTCTGGTCTGAATTTTAAACCAAGCATTCAACATCTGTCAATAGTTACAGGGTCACAGTGAAAACTCAGCTATTTGAATGTAAAATTCACCTAAAAGCTAAAGGTTAGCACTGCAAAGACCCCAATTCTTGGCACAGCATTTACAGTAATAATGGTCCACACATATGGAGGCCTCAAGGTCCTTGGTGAAGCCGTCAGGTGAAACTCCTGCAGGGAAAGTGTTGAGCACACTCCCACCGCATCACCCAGGCCGACACAGGACAGATCCCATTTAAAATCCTTTCCTTCTTTTTTTTTTTCTTTAAGCCAAGGAAAGCTTTCCTTCCCTTGAGAAAACAGAATGGCTTGTCATTTCTGAGCATGAGAGTTGAGTCCTAAGTGTCTACCTATCTCCTTTTCTTTTATATACATGTGTGTGGTACTGGGGACTGAACACAGGGGCATTCTACCTCTGAGTTACCTCTGCAGCCCTTTTTTATTCTTTATTTTGAAACAGGGTCATGCTAAGTTGCCAAGGCTGGCCTCAGACCTGAGATCCTCCTGTCTTAGCCTCCCAAGTACTGGGATTACAGGCATGTGCCACCGTGCCCAGCTTCTCCTTTTCTTTTTTTTTTTTTAAGCTGTTATGAAACTCAGAAAAAGAAAAAAAATCCATATTCCAAACAGTCTTCTAGTAATTGTTTAGCTGCTTCTTTCAAACACAGCTAGATTGGGCCATCATTATATTTACTTTCTATTTTTATTTGTTTTTTCAGTGCTGGGGACGGAACCCAGGGCCTTGAGCATGCTAGGCAAGCGCTCTACCACTGAGCTGCACCCCCAGGCGTTTTCTTAGTTGCCTGAAGATAACACTAATAGGACAAGCAAAACAGGCAGTTTCTTGGCAGGAATGTTTCTCAGCTACTACCCTCACTTTCTGAAGATGTGCCTAAATATGGATGAAATAAACCAGAAGTCCACATAACTGGATATCCATGTACTTCAAGATGCCCAGCCTGTCGACAGCAAGCAGACTAGCCGGGCAGCTCTGCGGACCTTGGGGATATGTGGTGTCTGCCCCTGTGCCTCGGGGCCCTGGGGCTTCTCTAAGTGTCATGGACCAGCATCAGGAAACTCATGACAATCCACATGCTAAATTTTAGTAAATCTAATATCTTTCACTTTGGGAGGAGAAATAACTAAAATTCTAATATAAACATGTATTTTCTTCCCGTCCCATAGGCAATTTCATGTGTGTGCACTACTTTGGAACTCATCTATCTGTACCTCTGTCCATTTTTACCTTTTCCTGGTCTTGATTTATGTTTCTTCCCTACTGTCACTTTTTATTTTTATTTACATTAGCCATTAGTTTTTTGTGTGGGTTCTCGGTAAACCCTGTATAGAATGAGAGCTCACATTCCTACCTGCTGTGAATGGAATGGAATGGATTCAAGAAACTAAACGAGACCCTTCCTTTCAACGACCATCTTGTTATCTTAGTTAATCATATATTTGAGAATCTGTAAACTTAGGGTCCTTCCAGGCACCTACATCTCCAAATATTTCAAGGTCATGTTCAAATGAATAAATGTGAGCTAGCATTGGCTATCAACTGAAATTGAAATATTTAGACTTTAACAAGACAGTAAGTATCTACCAAATCAGTAAGATTGGTAACAGAAATGGGGCACAGTGGCATGGGCCTATAGTCTCAGCTACTGGGGAGGCTGAGGCGGGAGAATCGCTTCAGCCCAGGAGTTTGAGGACAGCCTGGGCAACAAAGTGAGACCCCACTTCAAAAAAAAAAAAAAGATTTATGGTAGAAATTAGGATTGGGTTTGGTGACAGAAACTCTCAGAACAGTGACTTTATCACACTAGGTTTTACTCTTACTTGTGAAAAGGGTCCAGAAGATAAATTCATGGAAGCCCCATGGATTTACCTGGGATGCAGGCACTTTCCGGTCCCTCTTAGGATGTGATCTTTGGTTTAAGACGACAGCCAGAGCTCCAACCACCTGTGCATTTTGCAGGGAAAGGGAATGAACGGTGGCCCTAAAGGACACACCACAGGAATGTTCCATGCCACTTCCTCTACATCTCATTGCCAGAATACAGTTACCCCACATATGGGTGGCAGGAAATGCAGGCACTAAAAATCAGGGGAAATGGTTACTGGTAGAAAAAGCAGTATTTGCCACATCTGCTTCACAAATTAAGATTTTCATTAGCAAAGTACAGGATCCAATATTAGAATTGCATTCAGTAGATTCTAATTCTAGATCATCAAGTTTTAACTGATTCCAATTTTTTTTCATCCATTCAAAAGACCCATTATCTATCACCACCTGGGGGTATTTAAAATAAGAATTATCTGGGAAATATATATTACAGAAGCCCTGAAAAATATCTCTGTGAATGCACAGTTAATATTAGTCACGTGTTCAGACATAGAGAAAGAACTTTTTTGTCTAATGGAAACCTCTCATGGGTTTGTACAATAAGTATCTTCCTCTATAAGTATATCAGCTTTTGCAAACCTGATCTTCCTTCAAATGCTTGAGGGAAGTCAGCTATTTAATGAAACCCACAGTGAAATGTGGAGGGGAGACTTCCATCTTATAATGTGAATAATCACACTCTACACACCTGGATCAGAGTTTGTACTTACCAGGTTTTCCTAAAATCATCTCACAGGTGATTTTAGCAGACTAAAAGAAAACCTCTAAAACAAACTCAAAATGCAAATCTCATACTGGGTCATTATTTCCCTTTTGAAATCTCGTCTCGTCCACTGCTCTCGAGACCCCACTGGAGAGATGGCCAGTGGGTTTTTTGACTTTCCTGTAGAGCTGACCTCCACAGCTGGAGAGGTGGGCAGATGCTGAGTGACAGTCTTCCTTCCACTGCTGAACACATGTCAGGGCGGGAGTTCACCATGCAATGACACACATCTCTTATCTTTCAGATGCTAAATGTTCAAAGTATAAAAATACCACAACCGGCCACTCAGAATAAGATAGGCAGGGATCCAGCCATGAGCTCACACTGCATCAGCGATTTCATACTCCAATCAGGAGGCTGTCTATAACCAGCCAGCCAGGGAACCTAGAATAGGCAGTTCCTCCCCTCCTGGGTCTCATCCTCCCTCACCAAACCTGGAGTGCCTGCTCGCCCAAATTGACAGGAAAAGTTCAGGAGCCTAGATAGTTCCATTGAGCCGAGGAGGAAAGCAAGTGGGACAGAGGTTGCATGTATCTGTGTACTTTGTCACAGAATTGCCCTGGGAGAGGCGTGGTTCCAGAAAGCTGACACCACAGAAGCACATTTGCCCACCCCACACCATTACCTCCAACCCATAAGGAGGGGAGGAAACTTTTACCTCTGGTTTATGTTTTTCCCCCTCTGGATTTTAAGGCAAAGGAGAAAATTATAAAATCAGGAGCCTGCATATCCCCTGAGACATTTACATTTAAGCTGGACCAAGCCCTACCCACGTATCACAGGCAACAATTTCACCCTGGCAGGGAAATGGACTAAGTGACTTAATGGATATTTTCCATCTCTAATTTCCATGATTAAAAGAAAGAGGTTGAGAGGGGTACATGTGGAGCCTATTGTGAGTTTGCCAATGAATCCTAATTTAGATCAAAGAGAGTCTATGTGACACTGAACCATAAACACCCTAGTGTGCGTTACTTCAAGGAAGTTGTTAGTGTGTTCCCGATGGCTATTATGTGATATAGTTGCACTCTATAGCCTGCACCCTTTAATTACTAATATGGAAGAAAATCCCATATAAGAAGGAGGAATGTAAATGAGGCCTCTGCTCTTTTGAACCTTTTATGCATTTGCCAAATTAAAATTTGCTGCGGACTTTGGTTTTCCCTGACCGCTGTTGGTAGTGATCATTTGGCTCGTGGGATTAAATCTGACTTTCCAAAAACTATTTCCGATCAGTGTGCGGATTTCAGACCTTTATGTATGCTTTGCACTGAGACATGGATCATCAGAACCAGATTGGGAACAACTTTGAAGTTTTTAAAGGTATGGAAGAAATCCTCTTTCGTTCTCATCTTTCTTTCTGCCAATTGTTAAGGGTAGGTTGGGGGGCTGCAACTGAGGGGGGCCCGTGGAGTCCAGAGGCACAATGTCACACCATACTCAGGCACTACCTGCTGCATGTGCATGCAGTTACTGTGCAAAGGACCATGGTCAGGGACGTGGCTCTGGCTCAGCAGGCATGACCACACTCACTCAAGTGGGGGTTGCTCGCACTGAGTTTTAAAGCACAGTTTCAAGATGAGGACAACCACAAATGTCATCCTCAACAGCACAACTTGAATGATACATCCTTCTCTAGGGTTTTTCTGCCCTCTGCCTACATGCAGGAAAAAAAATGATAACAGCTTTGCACTTAAATTCAGAGCTGAGTATGGAACTGGGTCCTGTACAAAAGCAAAGATGCTTAGCAGACAGAATGACTGCTGAAGATATTAACCATTTGGTGAGATTTGCCATGCCCAATACTGCATCTTGTTCAACAAAGCAAACTCCTTCTTTGCCATCTGTCTCATACTACAAAGAGATAATAATAATAAAATCATTGCTTAATGAGTAAACTAAGTAGAGGATAATTCCCTGGTAGATCATATTGGTGTTCTTCTCCGAAAGATGCCATCTTCTCAATGAGGCAGAGAACACAGGGGAGAGCGTGTGATTATGCACGAACAGGGATGCCCAAAATCAAAAACCAGTGCAGCATATGTCAGTATTTAAAGCCCCATCAAAGAAACATCCAACTTTTCAGCTGTAACCCAAATATAAATTTTCCTTACCCTGTCAATTAGCAGATTACAAAACTTCTGTAGCAGGAAGACCATTCTGCCAGCAAAGCCGTCGTGTTTGGAATAGGTCCAGGCCAGACAGATGGCGTGGAAAAGGGGTGCAATGAGACATTCCCTATCGGCAAAGTCAACTGTTCTTCCACGCAGCAAATGGAACCTTCGAAGGGCCGAGACACGAGGTAAAGTGCATCGCCCACACAGCTGGAGAGGCAGGCGTGCAGACGTCTAGATGCACCAAAGAAGACACGGCAAGCACAATAGTCTGGCTTAGGGAAGCATTTAAAGAAGGGAAATATGCAAAACATTAAATAATTGGAAACATTGTTCTTTGGCACCTAAAAACTCTATACCCACCCACCTTAAACTGATGAGCATGAAAAGCAGAGTCACGTCTTCTCCAAGAATGATCTGACTGTTTAAATTAGAATAATAGAGAGTGCTTGCTCTCTTTGGAATGCTGACTATACTATACATAGTCAAGTGATGTAAACATGGGGGAAGACAAAGGATATTTGCTGTACTGTTATTAAATGCCACCTGTACATGTCACAGTCTATTCGCAAAACGTGTTTGCTTATAAACAGCACTGACTTGGTTGCATGGAAAAGCTTAGAAGTTCACGGTTAATGAAGTTACTATACATAGTAATAACACAGTTCATTGAATTTAAAAAGTGAATTTTAAAATAGGAACACTATTGGTTGACTTTAAATTTTTTTCTAATTTACCCTTTTAAAGCCAAGCACAGTGGTACACACCTGTAATCTCAGTACTTGGGAGGCTGAGTCAGGAGAAGCACAGGTTCAAGGCCAGCCTCAGCAATTTAACAAGGCCCTCCACAAGTTAGTGAGACCTCGTTTCAAACTAAAAAATAAAATAGGGTTGGGAGTGTAACTCAGGGGTAGGTTGTCCCTGGGTTTAATTCCCAGAACCTGGTACCCCTTGACACCTGTCTGCCAGGTGAGAGACATGCAAACACAAGCAGTAGGCATGGCATTTTTTGATTTTCATGGTTCCCTTCCCCTACCAAATCCTGATTCTTTTTTTTTCTTTTGGGTGGTGGTAGTGGTGGTACTGGGGATATAGAACCCAGGGACATTCTACCTCTGAGCAGCACCCCCAGTCCTATTTTATTTTGAAATGGGGTCTCACTAAGTTGCAGAGGGCCTTACTAAGTTGCTGAGGCTGGCTGCAAACTTGCGATCCTCCTGTCTCAGCCTCCCAAGTACTGGGATTACAGGTGTATGCCACCACACTGGCTCCTCCTGATCTTTTTGCCCACTCACCCACAAAGGCTTTGGGGAGTGGGGGGACACTGAGACCATTATCCTGACAATATGGTTCAGCTTTTTTTCTGTTGCTTTAGCAAAAGTGAACCCTGCCTTCATACAAAGGCTGGGTTTTCCTTGACCTGATCTTGACCAAACAAAGTAGGAGAGAACCCTACAACATGCTCTGTCTACAAGAGCCCTGATCAAGGATGGTGTAGACCTGGCCTTGCATTCGGTGCTGTAGGGATTTCAGAACCAAGGCAAAGTTGACCTGCCAAGCCCGGAGTGTAATTTTATGACGGGCAACACTGTTTTCGCTTCTGAATGATCCATAAGAAAGATGATCCGATGATCAAAACAACAATTAACTTGGCCATCAGTTTAAACTTTTCAACCCAGGCTCCTGCCCTGCATCCACACCCTGTGAAGAGGAAAGGGAAGAAAGCACAAAAGCCTCATAGAAGTAACAATTGCCTATTTTAATGTTGGCAATTTATAACTGACAATTATGTTGTTAATTGATAGTTATTGCAATGAGTTGTCATCCGTGTAGATTGTTCGGATTAGCAATGTTGTTTCTGCATTGTGATTAAACCACTGGGTAGCTGCATAAAAACTGTTGTATTCTATTATAGATACATTCTAGCATCCCAGAAGAGGAAAAGGGCCAGCCCTCCTTAAAGATACAGATGATTTTTAAAAGAGGCTGGGAGTTACAAAGCCTTGTTAAAATACGATGTTTAGCAGAATGCTAGATTAATGAAATGCAGTGTTTAAAGAAATTTCTTTCTATGTAAATAAAGTATTAATTAGGAGGGAGTGAGAGTCAGCAGTGAGGGTACCGAGCATGCCAATAAAAATTTTACTCCTACCCAGGATGAGGCTAACAGAGACCCAGTTTTGTCCCTGGAACTCTCTCAAACTCAGGACAGGTGGCTAACTAAAGGATACAGTTAGTTTCTTTTTAGGACTGGAGACCAGAGCAAGTAAAACCCCAAAAGGAGTTTGGCCATAAAGAAAAATTTAGAATAAATCTACAACCCAAAATTAAACAGCAATTGTTAGCACTACATCTTAAACAAAAACAAAACTACATATGTTACTTAAAGATGTTTCTCCATGGTTTTCTTTCTTTCTTTCTTTTTTTATGACAGGGTCTCCTTATGTTGCCCAGGCTGTTCTCAAACCCCTCAGCTCAAGGGATCCTCCTGCCTCAGCCTCCCGAGTAGCTGGGGCTACAGGTGTGCACTATCACTCCCAGGCCCTGCTCTATGACTTTTAGATCTTGCAAAAACATATTGAATTTCCAAGTATTTCTGCTGTACCGAAGCATTAAGCAATAGTCATTTTATTAGCAGTAGGAAAAGGTGATTTTGGATATCTGCTGGCAGCAACTCAGAAAGGCCCAACTTCCACGGGGCAGTCCTGGCCACAAGATGGCAACTACCCAAATCTTGGGTAGAGGAACCTGTTAGAAATAAACAGAGTCCAGAGGTCATGTCATAGAGTTTCGCAATCAATGTGAATGAAAAGCTTTCAAGTTATCAAGCATCTCTGTATTTCCTCTTAAATTAAGTCAAGCTAACAAGCCTGGCAATAATTCTTGTGAAATTGGAGCGACATTCTTCTCCACATCAACTGCGCATACATGTTTGTGGTGGTTGCATCTATACAACACTGCCTACACTTCTGCCCCCCCAATATGGCTCCGCCCTCAATTAGCACAGCTGTGCTGCCATCCAGTTGTAAGGTGCCGTGGACATGTGGCTTTGACTTGCACAGATGATTTCTCTTTCTCCTGAGACTCTAATTTTTCTTTAGATAACCACCTCTCAGTTACACAATTCTCCACAGTTTGGGTGGGACAATCACCATCTCCCAGGTTGGACACGCACCTTGGGTTGACCAGATAGGTCATTCCATGCCTCTGGCCACTGTAAATGGTCAGGGATGAGCCAAGAACCCAGTCAGTCAGATGAGAACCCACCTTAGAACTTGTTCTGAAACTCCTGGGAAAGAGAAAAGAAGCACTTTTTCTTCAAGGGTTATTAGTTAGGGAGAATGTAAGCTTGGAGATGCCAGGCTGCATGTCAGAGAGCCCGCCAAGAGGCTTCCACGGAGCAAAGCAGTCAGGGGTGAGGGCAGAGGCCAGCATCTAGTAACTATATGTTTATACTAGGGTTAAGCAAGCAGGTAAACACACTGTAGGTAAAGAGAACCAAGTTTCCCACTGTCAGAGAAAGAAATTAAAAATATGAAAAGACAGGGGCTAGAATGAACTTTGAGATTTGCAGATTGGAATGAGAGGTCCTATGTGAATTTGCATTGTTGTTATTTTTGTTTTCAATACATACCCATGTGGATAATACAAAAATAAGTACAGATATGTATATATGCATGGGATAGTAGTAGACATATGTTTCCTAGCCCTGTCTGCTGAGAAGGCTTTGATGCAATGACACCCAGTAGCAATGAGGAGCCTAGCACCTAGATCTTGGGTTCTAAACCATTTTCCAACCAAAGGAACCAGGAATCCTCAAAGAAGTGAATGATTCCAGAGCTGGAGAAGAAAAAAATATGAGCCTGTAGCATCTTGTGGAAGTGCTCAAGAAAGGTTAGAAGCATATGGAAGGACATGAAAGAGCTCCCGGTAGGTAGCCCAAACTGAAACCATCTGAGCAGCAAAATAAATGCTGGACTCTAACCCACAGGATAGAATATCAATGATGCCGATAATTTTTTTTCTTCAACCGGGTGTGACGATGCATGCCTGTAATGCCAGTACTTGGGAGGCTGAGACAGGAGGATCACAGGTTGGAGGCCAGTTCATGGTAACTTAGCAAGACCCTATTTCAAAAAAAAAATAAAAAAGGCTAGAGGTATATATAGCTCAGAGGTAGAATGCCCCTAGGTTCAATCCCCAGCACCACATTTTTTTCTCATTTATTCAATAAGTAATTGAATTCATTTATTCAGTAAGTAATTGAATTTATTTATTCAATAAGTTATTTATTCAGTTGAACAAACAAATCAATTCATTTAATTGAATAAATAAATCAATTTTTTTACAAGAGAAGGGACAGCTCTTTTAACAGAAAAATTCCAACTAATAAATGTAGAAGGAATGAGGAAAATAGAAAATTATTATGAGAGTAATACAGTAGTAATTGTTGCAGGCAAGATCCACCAATAGTTTCTAAAACTAGTGAGCAAAAGTTTAAGGAGAATAAGTTGTTGTCATAGTCTCAAAGTATTTCCTCCAAGATATTTATTAATTACAAAAGGTCCAATAGCTTTTTATTTGGAGAAACTTAGCAGACACCATGTATGGTTTTCTAAAGTATCCTTATCACAAATTTATAACCTCATTTTAATCATGAGAAAACATTAGGTGAGCCAAAATTGAAGGATGTTACAAAATAACCAGACAGCGTTCTTTAAAAGTATTCAGGTCATGAAAGACAAAAAGGATTGAGAAAATGTCACAAAACCGAGAAGACTAAGAGACATGACAACTAACTGTGACCGGGGCCCCTTGACTGGATGCTGGAACAGACTCCAAGGGGGAAACGGTGCAGTTTCAATAAAATCTTTGGTTTGCTTGTAATGGACCAGCATGAATTTCCTAGTTTCAGTCATTGTATATTGTCATGCAGTATGTTAATGTTAGCGAAAGCTGGGTGAAGAGTGCACTGGAGCTTTCTGTGCCATTTTGCAACTTCCTCCATACACTTTAAATGATTTCAAGATAGTTTTTTAAAATATAGAGAGTGAAAGTAGAGGGTCATTGAAGATTAAAAGACAATAAAGGAGGAAGAAAGGGAGTCCAGGACCAGATGACGTATGAGTGCCTGGACTGAACTATGATGGAAGCTAATTTATTCAGGAACACTGGGGTTGTTTCTAGAAAGGGTACAAATAGATTTACAATACCTAACAATATACTAAATTTAGTTAAGCACAAGCCACTGAGAATAAAGAAGGGAAAAGAGTTCATCAAGGAGAATATAAGCATTGCATTCTACAAAATGTTAGAATGGAGTCACTAGTATTTAAAAATAAATAAATAAAATAAAATAAATAAAAACCCTGAAATGTTTGTAAATATGCCTCTCCAATTGGCCCAATACTTTTGAATGCCACTTTTGGTTATCAACTTAATTCACTTTTTTCATAAGGAGACCTACTGCCAAATAGTACGCCTGTGAAATACAAGACAACTTAGCCCTAAAACATCTGTTGACCCTGCTACAGAACACGAAATCCACAGCATCCATCTCCTAGTTAAGGCCTTGAAGACCTCTACAAAAATGCAAATGATGTGGCCCAAACTAGAAATACTCATCCAGATTCTATCTAAAGGAGTAATGTATTATTAACCATTAGCAACTTAGCACCAGTTTGTTAGCCAGGTTAATTTCAGCCCCATGTTGAAGTCTTGGAAGAGTGAGGCATAGGGTGAGCAATCTTTAATGAAGAGCTAGGAGGGAAGGAGGGTTTGACATCTAAGAGGAAAAGACTGGATAGTGTGCTGACTTTGGAGTCCAATTCAAAGGTATCAGAGAGGAGAGAGAGAGAGAGAAGACAGGGAGGAAAGGAATAGGGAAAGAAGAATGGCACAGTGCCAAGGGCAAAGCTGCCAAAGGCATCTGTCTCCAGCCACAATTTCCAGTAACAATATCAGCATGGCTTAAGGGGCACATCAAATCTGGGCCACCGTGCACAGTTACACAGGCTACTCCTGGACAAGGGTACAAACAGGGACTGAAATCCAGCTGAGCTCCCCTGCGAGCTGAGCCCTGGAAGGAAATGCATCTGCCCAGAGTGGCACCTTTCTCTAATTGATCCAAAAGTTTTGCAGTGAGATCCCTGCATTAAAATAATTTTCAAGCCTTTTTCACCCATGGATGTTGATACTTCCTGGGTATATAATCTTCTTCCACTCTGGGGAATTGACAAGGGACCTCATTGTATCATCACCCCTGTCACCCTCCTGACACTTGGAGGTGGCAGAAGACAGGAGGTTGCAGCTCAGGAAAGAGTTTTACTCCATCAAATTCTGTTCAGTGACAGGGCTACTGGAGCAAACTCTCTACTGGAAACTTTTTGTGCAGACTGATATGCCATTTGGGGTGGTGAGAAGAAAAGGACCATGGAGGAAAGAATCCTACTAGAATCTTATGCAATGAAAAGTAAAAAACAAAAACAAAACAAAAAAATCTTTGTTCCCTCCCTTTTCTGCTAAGTTATTTACTGCAAAAATGACTAGACTCAAAATTAGGGAAGTGACCATGACCTGTAAGTTCTTCCTCCTTACTGCCTTCAGGACAGTGTTAATTTGCAGGACTGCTTCTCACATATTTTGACCAGAAGAAAATAGTATATTAGCACATTTTTCTTTAGAGCAATTTTCATTCCAACCTGCTATTTCACTAACATAGAGACTCAGAAAATCTCATCAGGCCTTAGAGAATATAACCTGATGAGTACAACGAGTAAATGCTCTTTTTAGTTTTGCCCAAACTCTTGTGCAGCTTTTTTTCTGGCAAGTAGTTGTAGCCAAGGCTCACTCTGGACCAGCGGTCATGGGGTATCTTCCTAGGATTACTACCACCTCAGTTGAGCATGACACACCATTAGTGGGACCAAATGAGATCCCGAAGCCCATTCCTAAAGGGATCTCCAGTGATCATTGTAAGCATTTACCTCCTTGGTATTTTCTTTCAATATTCCTAACCAATGGCACAGGCAGATGCAAAAAACAGAGAAGGAAACCCCCACTTAGGGGTTTCAACTCAAGGCACTTAACGCACCATCTGCTCTTAAGTGCTTCCTCCCAATAGTGTTCTGCTGCCCAAAATAATTGCATTGGGTCAAAGTATGACGTGTCTCCAAGCAGTCCAGAGCAAGAACGTCTCTTCAGAAGGACGGTGCACTAGAATCCTCTCGTCGATCGTGCAGTACACATTTTTTGACTGTCTTCTGTATCTAAACAGCTGCTCTACCAACCCTGGGGAAACAGTGCTAACCAAAATGGACATGATGCTCTTCCTAATTTGGCATTCTTATCTATGGAACTCTTCTTCAGCTTCAGCTTCTGCCACTCCTCCAGGAAGCCTTCTCTGAGGCCCAGCTCCAGTTTAAAGGACCCTCATGTATTCTCCTGTAACATCCTGCGCATATTCCTAAGGCACTTCACAGTAAAAAGGAACTTCTAGTTCCCAGGACTGCACAGGGCAAAGGTTAGTTTACACATCTCAAAATTTCCTGTCATTTTCATGTCAGTTGTAAAGGACTACATAAAGTAATGCTTAAAACGTCATTCTTAAGTACTACTCGAAGGAGAAATTGATATTCAGTGCACAAAATCTGAAAAAAATAAAGTCTATATCACTCATAATGGTAAATGTGGTTGTGGGTCATGAATCTGGTCTAAATCACTAAAATCCATAAAAATAGTTATAACTTGTTCATAAAACACCTCTTGCGAGACTTTCCATAAGAAACTTTAAAAGGTAATGAAACCACAGATAATGGGGAAAGCTAATTAACTCTAGCATAGCCTTGATAGGCTCTGTTTTATTATCTTAATTAGGTAGATCATGAACACTGTGCTCCCAGATACACACCCTCTGCACACAACTTCCCAATATCAATAGGCGAAGACCTAGATTCTTCCTGCCCCCAGACTCACATAGCCCAGGTTTTCACTACATAGCTTCTTATATCTGCACATTCCCAGGCCATCATATAGAATGATTTTAGCAAACAGATTCTATCATTGAGAAATCTGTTAAGGGCCCAAGACCCGTGTTCAAAATTTGAAATTAAAACCAGACCTATGAAACATAGTGAAAGATGTAAACCCAAAATGAAACTAGAGGGAAGAAAAATTATCAAATGGGCTAGGAAAATGCTTTCATGTGTAGTTTTTCTCATAAAATAAGAAG
The DNA here is from genome assembly GCA_004027185.1 of Glis glis. NCBI lineage: Eukaryota > Metazoa > Chordata > Mammalia > Rodentia > Gliridae > Glis > Glis glis. The sequence continues at coordinate 13,187 of PVJS01044812.1, forward strand.
TCTTGGGGAAAATCACAGTATCTTAGATTCAGAAAGCCTTTTTTTCAACTTTTTTTCTGTTCCTTTCTTTTTCTCTTTTTAAACCCTGATAGTCTTGGTCTACGATCTCAGGTTTCCCAGCCCCATTAGCCATTCTGTATTATCATGGTATTTATCATCATTTTGCGCTCTCGACAAAAGGAGAGAGGCAATTTTCCAGAATGTGAAACACTTGCTAAGTAATAACAAATACCATCTGCAAATCTCCAAATGGAGCTGATTTTGACAAGATAAAATAAGATTACTGAGTATCTAGGCTTCATAACTACCCATTTGATTTCACAAAATAATTCAAAGGAAGGTAAGGAAATCTACCAATTACTGACTGTCAAAAACACAGTAAGAGGCATTATGGCAAGTTTAAAGTTAGTAGACTAATCTATGGAAATGGCTTTCTCTCTTATTTCCCCCAATGTTTGCTTCAGTACTTACTCTGTTGATAGTACCTTTTTTCTTCGAGTGTGTGTGTGTGTGTGTGTGTGTGTGTGTGTGTGCGTATGGGGGGAGGAGAGTACTTAGGATTGAACCCAGGGCTTCACACATGCCAGGCAAGTGCTCTATCCAGAGCTACATTCCAGCCCTTTTTATTTTATTTTTGACACAGGGTCTCCCTAAGTTGCCCATGCTGGTCTCCAATCTATGACCCTCCTGCCTCAGCCTACAGGGTCACTGGGATTGGAGACCTTTGCCACTACTCCTGGCTTGATAGTACCTTTTAATACCTAAGAACTGCTTTAATAATCTTGAAGCAAGAAAAATAATTAGCATATATTTATAACAAAAGTTGTATAGACATCGATGCTGTAATTATACATCATAATAAAGAATGTCCTAAAAGACAGCTTGCCTAAAAACATGTAGGAGATGATTTGGGGACATTGTCAGAGACACAGCAATTTGGTAGTTGGAAAGTAATTTAGGCAGCAAGCAATGTGGTCTGCTTACCCAAACCACAGAGAAAACATAATTAAAAGGGGGAATGGAAAATATTGTGGGTTTCACTAAAAAAAAAATTGGGTAAGGACTTTTCCTAACTCTAACCTTCTCTTGTTACAAACAGCATAGAGAAGCATTGATGCAAAGACCATGAAACAATGGCAGATCTGCCCAGACCCTTCCTTTTAACCATCTGGCTTGTAGATGGTGAGAAAAAGATAAGTCTAGAATATAAGGCTGGTAAATTTAGATAGTTTATCCCCTTGGATAAAACCCTGTAATAGTCAGTCCCCTTTTAGTCTTTTAGCTGAATTAACATGCAAGTAACAGAAGGAAAATAAAGAAACAGTGTTAACATAAAAAGAGAGAAAATAGTGTTTCAACAAAGCATGGCTCTCAGCTAGGGGCAGTGATGCACACCTGTAATCCTAGCTATCCAGGAGGCTGAGGCAGGAGGAACACAGCTTCAAGACCAGTCTGGGCAACTTAGTGAGACCCTGTCTCAAAATAATTTTTTTTTTAAAAAAGGGATGGATGTAGCTCAGTGGTAGAGCAATTGTCTAGTATGTGTGAGGCTGTGGGTTCAAACCCCAGTACCACCAAATTAAACAAGAGTTTTTTTTTCTTTTTTTCCTTTTCTGCTATAATTTGAGTTGCTGAAAATATGCCAGAAGAGATATATGAGAGAACACTAGGGAAAATTCCATGCCCTTTACTATTATAATTTATTCTTTCTTTAATAAAGTTCAAAATTTACTTGAGACTTTCCAGTTAACAAGAATATAATCCCAAGGTCTTGAAAAAATTGCTAGGTCAGCATAACCTGCTTATATTTAACTCTCTAATACCACTAGTGCTCCACTCAAGACTAGAGGGACCAGTTACTTTAAGGTCAGGCTCCCCATGGGGAGGAGCTGGAATGAGACGGAAGGCAGATGAGAACCGAGGGGATCCTGGCTGCCTATGCCTAGTCAGGAGCTGAGATGTGGGGCGGCTGAGCTGGAGAGCGAGCGATCACGCACAGGTGTGGAACAGTGCTTTGCTGTGAGCTGAGACTGACTATTGCAATCAATTCCTGTTTCACCCTGGGATAGGAATTGAGAATAGATCCACTCTCTGTTCTGTCAGTGGGTCTCATATACTCTATGAGGCACAGTAGGTCTCCCCAGTAGACAATTTTCTGGCTGGGGCTGCCCCTCTCCTGGTTAGCAAAGGTACAGTAGAAGAAGTTCAGGCAGAAGAATAGAACACAGGGTCAACTTAGCCCTCAGATACAGTAGATGCAGGACTGAGGTTCGCAATACATTTAGGGACCCATGAAAATGTTTTTCTTGCCGGGCGTGGGGGTGCACACTTGTAATCCCTGTGGCCTTGGGAGGCCAAGACCAGAGGATCCAGGTTCATGGCCAGCCTCAGCTACTTAGGCCCTCCGCAACTTAGTGAGACCCTGTTTCAAAATAAAGAAAAAAAATAGGGCTGGGGGTATAGCCAGAGGTAGAATGCCCCTGGGTTCAATCCCTGGTACCGCAAAAAAAAAAAAAATGTTTTTCTTTTAAAATTAGGAGAATAATGAATCCAGCAATTCCACTCCTAGGTATATATCCCAAAGAATTGAAATCGGGCATTCAAATAAATGCTTGTACACAAATGTTCATAGCAGCAGTATTTGCAGTAGCAAGAAGGTGGAAACAACCCACATGTCCACCAACTGATGAATGGATAAACGTAATGTGGAATATGCGTACTATGGGGCATTATTCAGCCAGAAAAATAAAGTACTGGTACACTTTGTACTATGGATGAATCTCAAAGACATTATGTTGAGTAAAAGAATTTAGATACAAAAGTCCACATACAGTAGGCTTCCATTTATATAGAATATACAGGTCAGTCCATTGGGAAGGAAAACAGGTTAGTGGTTCTCAGGAGCTAGAAAGAGGGTCTTACAGGGGGTGCCTACTTGATGGGTATAGGGCTTTCTTTTGGAGAGGTAGTGGTTGCACAACATTGTGAATGTATTAAATGCCACTGAACTGCATACTTTAAAAAGGTTAATGTTACAACATTGTGGCTATAGTTAATAACACTGTATTGTATACTTAAAAATTGCTGAGCCAGGCGTGGTGGCGCACGCTTGTAATCCTAGTACTTGGGAGGTTGAGACTGGAAGATCACAGGTTCAAGCACAGTCTCAGCAATTTAGTGAGCCTCTCAGCAACCTATTGAGACCCTGTTTCCAAATAAGAAATAAAATCGGTCTGGGGATGGAGCTTGGAGGTAGAATGCTTCTGGGTTCAATTCCCAGTACCACACACACACACACACACACACACACACACA
>PVJS01044813.1:0-16503 GCA_004027185.1 Glis glis
TCTCTCTCTCTCTCTCTCTCTCTCTCTCTCTCTCTCTCTCCTCTCTCTCTCTTTCTCTCCCTGTCTCTCTCTCTCTACCTAGTGAGGTCCTCCGCAACTTCGTGAGACCCGGTTTCAAAAATAAAGCATAAAAAAAATAGGGCCGGGGGCGTAGCGCGGAGGTAGAACGCCCCTGCGTTCAATCCCCGGTACCGCAAAAAAAAAATTGTCACAGGATTATTACCAAAGTGAAAGTAAGAGATAAAAGAATTATACAGAATGATCACAATAAAACAAAAAACAAGCCGGGTGGGGTAGTGCACGCCTGTAATCCCAGCAGGCTGAGACAGGAGGATGGCATGTTTGAGGTCAGCGTCAGCAATTTAGTGAGGCTCTCAGCAACTCAGCGAAACCCTGTTTCAAAAAATAAAATAAAAGCTGGGCGTGGTGGCGCACACATGTAATCCCAGTACTTGGGAGGTAGAGACCGGAGGATCCGGGTTCACAGCCAGCCTTAGCTACTTAGTGAAGCCCTCTGCAACTTAGTGAGACCCGGTTTCAAAATAAAGGACAAAAAATAGGGCCGGGGGTGTAGCTCGGAGGTAGAACGCCCTTGGGTTCAATCCCCAGTACTGCAAAAAAAAAAATAAATAAATAAATAAATAGCTGGGCGTGGTGGCACATGCTTGTAATCCCAGTACTTTGGGAGGTGGAGACCAGAGGATCTGGGTTCGAGGCCAGCCTCAGCGCTCTCTCTCTCTCTCTCTCTCTACCTAGTGAGGCCCTCCACAACTGGTTCAATCCCTAGTACCACAAAAAAAGAAAGAAAAAAAGTCCCAAACATGATTGTGTGTGTGTGTGTGTTAATTACCAGGGACCCAAGCCAGGGGCGCTCTACCAATAAACTATATTCCCAGCCCTATGTATGTATGTATATATGTATGTATTTTTGGTACTGGGAATTGATCCCAGGACCATTCTACCTCCAAACTACACCCCACCCAGACTTTAAAAAAAATTCTTTTTATTTTGAAACAGGGTCTTGATAAATTGCTGCAGCTGGCCTGGAACTGTTGATCTTCCTGTCTTAGCTTCCCAACAACTGGGATTACAGACTTGTGCTGCCACGCTAGGCTTCATGCATAATTTTTATTTTTTTGATACTGGGGGTCGAACCCAGGGGCACTCTACCTCTGAGCTACACCCCTAGCCCTTTTTATTTTGAAACACGGTCTCACTAAGTGGCTGAGGCTGGCCTCCAACCTGTGATTATCCTGTGTCAGCCTCCCAAGTACTGGAATTACAGGCCTATGCCACTGTGCCGGGCCATTTACAGCCATCTTTTTTTTTTTTTTTTTTTTTTTGCAGTACCGGGGATTGAACGCAGGGGCATTCTACCTCCGCGCTACGCCCCCGGCCCTATTTTTTATACTTTATTTTGAAACCGGGTCTCACGAAGTTGCGGAGGGCCTCACTGAGAGAGAGAGAGAGAGAGAGAGAGAGCTGAGGCTGGCCGCGAACCCGGATCCTCCGGTCTCCGCCTCCCAAAGTACTGGGATTACAAGCATGCGCCACCATGCCCGGCTTACAGCCATCTTAAAGCAGGTAACGGTACTGTAAAGTCCTGACTGCCTAATGTGCTGTTGAATCTGGTTCCATCAAAAGCTGGCACACAGCACCCAGTGGGGCCAGAGTTAAACACAAAGGTAACCCTGAGCTACATTTGGAAGTCTGGTTAAGGCTCACCTAAATGCTGAGTTATTACAGCTCCCCACTAGGTGGCAGCACTGCCTAGAAGATGAGCTGGGAGAAGAGGCAGGAAGTGATGGGCTCCAACTTAAATCCTTTCCACAAGCCAGCTTCTTTCTTCTTTTCTTTCCTTCCTTTCTCGTGAAACTTTGGGGGGTGTGTTCTACCCATGAGCTATCCTTCCAGCCCCCTTTTATTTTGTATTTTTGAATCAAGGTTTCACTAGATTGCTGAGTCTCACTAAATTGATGAGGCTGTCCTTGAACCTGTGATCCTTCTGTCTCAGCCTCCCAACACTGGGATTACAGGTGTGCACTGGCACGCCTGATCGAAAACCAGTTGAGCCTGGCACAGTGGCACACTGCTGTAATCGCAGTTCTTGGGAGGCTGAGAACGGAGGTGTGCAGGTTCTAGGCCAGCCTCAGAATTTAGTGGGGCCCTCAGCAACTTAGTGAGACCCTGTTTTCAAATAAAAAATAAAATAGGGCTGGGGGTGTAGCTCAGAGGAAGAGTGACCCTGGGTTCAATCCGTAGTACCAAAAAAACCAAAACAACAACAAAATACTTTCCGAGCTCCTAACATGTGACAAGCACTGTGCTACAGGCTATGAAAGATATAAAGATAAATGAAGAAGCTCTGCAGGGCAACAGGAAAGAGAAATGCTCTGTGTCTTCAGGTCCTTCTTCTGAACAGTAGTATTTGTGAGGGCTGTGCAAGTTGGGTTGGGTATATAATTCTTCGGATAAACCTTTTCCTTATCAAAACTCTCACTTTTCAGCCAGGTGTGGTGGCCTGTGCCTGTAATCCAAGTACTTAAGAGGCTGAGACAGGAGGATGGCAGGTTGGCCACCAGCCTCAGCAACGTAGCAAGATACTTAACAACCTAGGAGAATCTGTTTAAAAATTTAAAAAAGAATAAGCTGGGCATGGTGGTGCATGCTTGTAATCTCAGGACTTGAAAGGCCGAGACAGGAGGCTCTCAGGATTGCGGTCAGCCTCAGCAACTCAGCGAGGCCTTCCACAACTTAGTGAGATGCTGCTTCCAAATAAAAAATGAAATAGGGTTGGGCATGTAGCTCAGAGGTAGAATGCCCCTGGGTTCAATCCCTGGTACCACACACACACACACACACACACACACACACACACACACACACACACAATAACCCAACAAAAACAAAAATTTTAAAAAGAATAAAATAGAGCTGGTGGTAGAGCTCAGAGGTAAAGCACTGTGGGTGCTGGGGATTGAACCCAGGGGCATTCTACCTTGGAGCTACACTCCCAGCACTTTTTAATTTTTTATTTGGAAACAAGAGTCTTGCTAAATTGACGACTCACTAAGTTGCTGAGGCTGGCTTTGAACCTGCAATCTTCCAGTCTCAGCTTCCCAAGTACTGGGGATTATAGGTGTGCACTACCACGCCATGCCCAGCTTATTTTTTGGTATAGGGAATAGACCCAGAAGCAGTCTACCTCTGAGCTACACCCCTAAGCACTTTTAATTTTGAAACTGGGTCTTGCTAAGTTGCTGAGGCTGGTCTTGAACTTCTGAAACTGTGATCCTCCTGTCTCAGCCTCACTAGTACTGGGATGATAGGCATGTGCCATCATGCCCCGTTCTGATTTTAAAATAAATGTTTAGAGGCAGGCATGGTGGCGCACGCTTGTAATCCCAGTACTTGGGAGGCTGAGACAGAAGGACCGCAGGTTTACAGCCAGCCTCAGCATCTTAGTGAGGCCCTCTGCAACCTAGAGAGACCCTGTTTCAAAACAAAATATAAGCCGGGCATGGTGGTGCACGCCTGTAATCCCAGTATTTCGGAAGCTGAGACTGGAGGATCACAGGTTCGTGGCCAGCCTCAGCTACTTAGTGAGATCCTGTTTCAAAATAAAGAATAAAAAAATAGGGCCGGGGGTGTAGCTCGGAGGTAAAATACCCCTGAGTTCAATCCCCAGTACCGCAAAACAAAAAAACAAAATAAAATATAAAATTGGACTGGGGGTGTAGCTTGGAGGTAGAATGCCCCAGGATTCAATCCCCAGTACCGCAAAAAAAAGTAAAAAAAAAAAAAAAATTGAGACTGTTCCAGTTGATCTAATAAAACTGCCCGTGCCCAACCTTCTGTGATTCTTTCTTTTTTTTTTTGGCGGTACTGGGGATTGAACCCAGGGGCGTTCTACCTCCACGCTACAACCCCGGCCCTATTTTTTATACTTTATTTTGAAACCGGGTCTCGTGAAGTTGCGGAGGGCCTCACTAAGGAGAGAGAGAGAGAGAGAGAGAGAGCGCGCGCGCACTGAGGCTGGCCGCGAACCCGGATCCTCCGGTCTCCGCCTCCCAAAGTGCTGGGATTACAAGCAAGCGCCACCATGGCTTTTCTGTGACTCTAAAAGCCTCCAGTCCTGCTCACAACTCCATTTCAGAGAAGTCCTTGCCCAGTAAACTGGGGTGCCTTCAGCCCCCCATTCCACTTCGCCTCTGATTTGCAATCTGCAATTAGGCAACGATTTTCAACTCTGGCTGCCCCTTAGAACCCAATTAAATCATATCCTTGGGGGATTAGATGCTAACTCCTATGCGCTCCTTATCTCTATTACCTCTGCAATCTGTCCATTTGTTCTGGCACCTAATTCAGGCCCTCATTACTTCTTAGTTCTGCTAATTAAACAGGATTTTAATTGTTCATTCCTTTTCTAATTTCTTAATAACAGCAAGGGCAACAACAGTTGTGTTGCCGGAGGTGAAGCGGGCGGCGAGGGAAGGGTGGAAGGCGGCTCGCTTTGAGCTGGCCACGATGCTGAGCTTACTATAACACGCATGCTCAGTCCCCCTCTAATCCCCATTTAACAGAGAAGGAAACTGAGGCAGGGAGATGAGGTTATTTGCCTGAAGCTGCACGGAGAGAAAGAGGTGGAGCTGGGATCCAAACCCACCGCATTTACAGCCTTCCAACCAGAAATAAACGCCCTCCTCCCTGGCTCCCAGGTGCTCCTCCCACGCGGATGCGCAGCTCACAGGTCCGAATGAGCCGCTCTCACGCTGAAACAATGCTCCATGCCAAGCCCACAGAATTCCAAGTCTTTTCTTTTCTTTTTTTTTTTTTGGTGGTACTTGGGATGGAACCCAGGCATACTCTATCTCTGAGCTACACCCCCCAGCCCTTTTTATTTTGAAACAGGCTCTTGCTAAGTCACCACACACTGGCCTCCAACCTATGATCCTCCTGTCTCAGCCTCCCAAGTACTAGGATTACAGGCATGAGTCAGCTCTCCCAGCTGAAGATCTTTTCAAAGCAGGAATTGTGTTTATGGGAGGGTTTTTTTGTTTTTTTTTGCGGTACCAGGAATCGAACCCAGGAGCGTTCTACCTCCGAGCTACACCCCTGGTGCTATTTTTTATCCTTTATTTTGAAACCGGGTCTCACGAAGTTGCAGAGGGCCTCACTAAGTAGCTGAGGCTGGCTGCGAACCCGGATCCTCCGGTCTCTGCCTCCCAAGTACTGGGATTACAAGCGTGCGCCACCATGCCTGGCTTTTGGGAGGGTTTTGATGAAGTAGCATTTGCCACTGTGCTTTTATTTTGAGACGGGGTCTGGCTAAGTTGCCCAGGCTGGCCTCTAACTTGCAACCTTCCTGGCTCAGCCTCTGGAGTAGGTGGAATTACAGGTGTGTGCCATCATGCCTGGCAGTATCCCATTTATTTTTCTTTTTGCGGTACCGGGGATTGAACCCAGGGGCACTCTACCTCCAAGCTACATCCCCAGCCCTATTTTTTATTCTTTATTTTGAAACAGGGTCTCACTAAGTTGCGGAGGGCCTCACTAAGATGCTGAAGCTGGTTGCGAACCGGTGATCCTCCTGTCTCAGCCTCCCAAGTATTGGGATTACAAGCGTGCACCACCACACCTGGCTGTATCCCAATATTTAAGAGACTTATCTGGTAAGACCAGTGCTTACAATACGCCCCCCCCAACTCAGTAATGGTGATTGAACCCAGGGGTGCTATATTACTGAGCAATATCTCCAACCCTTCTTTATATTCATTCATTCATTCATTCATTCATTCATTCATTTGTGGTGATGGGGATTGAACCCAGGGGCATTCTACACCCCCAGCCCTACCCCCCAGCCCTGTTTTATTTTATTTTTTTTGGAAACAGGGTCTTGCTAAGTTGCTGATAGCCTCCCTAAATTGCTGAGGCTGGCTTCAAACCTGCAATCCTCCTGTCTCAGCCTCCCAAGTATTGGGATTACAGGCATGTGCCACCACGCCTGGCTTGGCTCTTTATTTTTATTTTGAAACAGGCTCTCATTAAATTGACCAGGCTGGCTTCAAACCTGCAATCCTCCTGTCTCAGCCTCCCAAGTACTGAGATTACAGGGATGCGCCACCATGCCTGGCTCATGTGTCACATGTTTTTTTTTTTTGGCATTAAGGATTGAACCCAGGGGCATTCTACCTTGAGCTATACCCACAGCCTTTCTGGATATTTATGTATGTATGTATGTATGTAAGTATGTATGTGCGGTACTGGGGATTGAACCCAGGGGCATTCTACCTCTGAGCTACACCCCCAGCCCTATTTTTTAATTCTTTATTTTGAAACACGGTCTCACTATGTTGCGGAGGGCCTCACTAAGTAGCTGAGGCTGGCCGAGAACCCAGATCCTCCGGTCTCAGCCTCCCAAGTACTGGGATGACAAGCGTGCGCCACCACGCCCAGCTTGTATTTTTATTTTGAAACAGGGTCTCGCTAGGTTGCCCAGGCTGGCTTCCAACCTGGGATCCTCTTGTCTCAGCCTCCCAAGTACTAGGATTACAGGTATGTGCTACCATGCCTGGTTCACGTGTCAGTTTTTGAAAGGAAATGATGTTCTTTAAAAGTAGCTGGAGAAGAGACAATCCTGCAGAGAGACATTATGTGGACAGGAAAGGCCAGTGGGCCCTGCCACCTCAAGATCCACTGCAGGACACAGGGGTGGCACAGGACGGGGTGCTGGGCGGAGGGGGGTCTGGGAGGGAGGAGCCGGGTCAGTGGTGGGTAGATGAGGGCTCCATGGCGTTGGCTCTGGCTGACTCCAGTGGAGGGCACCTGTCCCTCGTGCCCGCTTCCCAAGTGGAACCGGGGGGCCACCACCCTGGCCTATTCCTGGGGTGCTTGTTCGGTGCGCTACTCATGCTGTGGTGACAGGCCATAGAACCCTCCACCAGGGGTGTGCAAGCCCCGGGGCAGCCGCCCCCGCACTCACCGTTCCCCAGGCACCCATCATCACTGGCCTCCGGGGCAGACAGCAGTGACAGTCCTCTGAGAGCTACACATGACATCGCGGGTAAGTGAGCAGGGCTCGGCTGCCTGTCCTCGTTCTCCTCAACTAGACTCTAAGGTTTTATTTTGCAGGTGGGGAGACTGGGATTGAAACCAGGGGCATTCTACCTCCCAGCTACACCCCCAGCCCTTTTTATTTTTCTATTTTGAAACAGGGTCTCGCTAAGTTGCGGAGGGCCTCACTAAGTAGCTGAGGCTGACGGTGAACCTGTGATCCTCCTATCTCAACCTCCCAAGTACTGGGATTATAAGCGTGCACCACCACGCCTGGCTCAATTTTATTATTTTGAAACAGGGTCTCACTAAGTTGCTAAGAGCCTTATTAAGTTGCTGAGGCTGGCTTCGAACCTGTGATCCTCCTTTCTCAGCCTCCCAAGTATTGGGATTACAGGCATGTGGCCATCACGCCCGACTTTATGTCTAGGTTTTGCTTTAAGACACACTGTGTGTGTGTGGGGGGGTATAGCTCAGGGGTAAAGTGCCTCGGGGTTCCATCCTGTTAAATAAATAAATCGAGGAATTGTCATCAATGGATCAATGGGAACTTGTTAGGAATGCTCTTTCTGAGCCTCCCCAGACCTGATGAATCTGAAACTCGAGTGGGACCCAGAATCCTGTGTGGTAATAAACCCTGCAAGGGATTCTGAGAACCACTGGTACAGATCTTAGTTCTGTTTGTTTTTGTGATACTAGAGTTTGAACCCAGGGGCTTTCTACCTCTGAGCTACACCCTCAGCCCCTTTTATATTTTATTTTGAAACAGAGTCTCACTAAGCTGCTGAGGGTCTCACTATGTTGCTGAGGCTGGCCTCAAACCTACGATCCCCCTGTCCCAGCCTCTGCGCTACACCCCCAGCCCCTTTTATATTTTATTTTGAAACAGGGTCTCACTAAGCTGCTGAGGGTCTCACTATGTTGTTGAGGCTGGCCTCAAACCTGCGATCTCCCTGTCTCAGCCTCTGGAGTACTGGGATTACTGGTGGATTCTTTCCTCTTAACAGCCTGCAGCTGCTTCTGCCCTTCACCTGTTGTCCGTGGCCTCGTGGGGGAAGCGGAACAATTCTGAATGAGTTCCAACGGGAGGGAAAGGATACATGCTTGTGTGCTGGGGTGCAAGGGGTGGGCAGGGGACACACACACCATGGAAACAGCCCTTGACTGTCAGTGAGGGTCCCTCTGGTGCTTTAAAGCAGAACCGACTTACCAAGTGTGCTGGAGATGGTGACCTTGTGTCCTTGACAGTGGCACTGGAGGGGACATCGAGGAGGGGCCATTTCATCTGCAGGTACTGTACCGGAGACAGAAAACAAGTGACTGGTGAGCTCCTGTGAGCAGGAAGGCCGGCCGATCTGACCCCACCACATTCCGCGTGACCACCTGGAGGACACAGTCGTCGCCCGGGGGACACAAACAGCAACTCAGCCAAACTTTCAGCTGGGAAGAGATTGGATACATAGCAGCAAGACCCAAGCCTTCAAAGACGCCTGCTAAGATGCCTGCGCCAGACGCAGGACAGGCCGGCTCGGCATGGGGCAGAGGCTCCCAGGCGGCCGAGCCTGCAGGTTCAGCTCCATCTCGCACAGCATCCCACACAACCCTCGCTATGAATTGGACTGTGCAGCTGGGCCCGGTGGCGCACGTGTGTAACCCCAGTGCTTGGGAAGCAGAGACAGGAGGATCGCAGGTTTGAGGCCAGCATCTGCAATTTACTGGGACCCTCAGCACCTTAGCAAGACCCTGTTTCCAAATAAATAGGGCTGCAGTGTGGTGTGGAGGTCCCCAGCACCAAAAAAAAGAAAAACAAAACTCGTAGACCCTGCCGAAGTGTTTGCGTGACCCTCGCAGGGTGGCGGGTAATTATCTGTTCATACCCAACCTTTCTGATCTTCATTACAGCTTTCTTCACCATTTAAAACACCACCCAGCCAGGCGTGGTGGCGCACGTTTGTAATCCCAGTACTTGGGAGGCTGAGACAGGAGGATGGCGGGTTCGCGGCCAGCTTCAGCTACTTAGTGAGGCCCTCAGCAACTTAATGAGACCATTTCAAAATAGAGAATAAAAAATAGGGCTGGGGGTGTAGCTCGGAGGTAGAATGCCCCTGGGTTCAATCCCCAGTACCACACAAAAAAAGAGAATAAAAAATAGGGCTAGGGGTGTAGCTCAAAGTAGAATGCCTCTGGGTTCAGACCCCAGTCCAGCAAAAAAAACAAAAAACATCACCCAATGTCCCATGTGCCACTGCAGAAAAACCCAAACCCAGCGGTAAGTCCCCTGCACACACACAATCCAATGATAAGTCCCCTGTGGACACACACTTCTTGGGGTGAAAAACCTCTTCTTAGCTCTGGCATGGCACCGCCGGGTAGGAGCCTGGGAGGATGGGGTGGAGGAGCAGCTGGGGCCCTGGGAGGAGCCTGCCTGGGCTCTGCGTCCAGCACGCAGGGGCTCGGGCTGCACTCTGCCAATGCGGGCTGTGTGGCCCTGGACAAGGGGCTCAACTGCCGGGCCTCGGTTTCCTGTCTGAAAAGCGATGGTGCCGACTATGCTCCTGGTGTCAGAAGGATGGGGACGCTGTCAGGTATGAAGGCCTCGCATGCGGGGGACGTTTGATAAATGGCAGCTACTGTCTCCACAGGCGACCGGCAGTGCCTGCCAGAGGCAGAGGCACAGTGTCGTCTCCGTGTCAACGCTGACGGGCGTGTCTGGGCGGCAGGCCAGGAAGGAGCACAGCGCGGAGTTCTTGGGACAACGAGAGGAGAGAAGTACAACTGTGATGGGAAGTCGTGGCTCCAGGAGGAGGGTTGCAGGCTTTGTGCTACATTATAGGAGCAGAAAAATGGATAAGTCCCCTTGACTCTGTGTGTGTGTGTGTGTGTGTGTGTGTGTGTGTGTGTGTGTGTGTCTTATTGGTTCTAGCTCTGTGTGTGTGTGTTATTGGTTCTAGCTGTGAGTTACAATCTCAGCCCTTTTACTTCTTTTTTTTTTTTTGGCAGTACTGGGGATTGAACCCAGAGGCATTCTACCTTTGAGCTACACCCCAGCCCTATTTTTTATTCTTTATGTTGAAACGGGGTCTCACTAAGTTGCGGAGGCCTCACTGAGTAGTTGAGGCTGGCCGCGAACCTGTCATCCTCCGGTCTCAGCCTCCCAAGTACTAGGATTACGAGCGTGTGCCACCATGCCTGGCAGCCCTTTTCATTTTGATGGTATTACACCCCCACACCCGGCTCAGCCCCCCCCCTTTTTTTGCGGTACTGGGGATTGAACCCAGGTGCGTTCTACCTCTGCGCTACCCCCGGCCCTATTTTTTATACTTTATTTATTTATTTATTTATTTATTTATTTATTTATTTATTTATTTTGCAGTACTGGGGATTGAACACAGGGGCATTCTACCTCCGCGCTACACCCCCGGCCCTATTTTTTTATGCTTTATTTTGAAACCGGGTCTCACAAAGTTGCGGAGGACCTCACTAGGTAGAGAGAGAGAGAGAGACAGGGAGAGAGAGAGAGAGAGAGAGAGCACACGAGTGAGCGCTGAGGCTGGCTGCGAACCCAGATCCTCCGGTCTCCGCCTCCCAAAGTACTGGGGTTACAAGTGTGGGCCACCACATCCGGCTTCAGCCCTTTTTTATTTAGCAGTTGGCTTTCTGGGTTGTGAGGCGCGGCTGCTCTGTAGGAAGGGAGTGCTGGGTTGGGTTTCTCAGCCTCTGTACCACTGGTATTTGGGTTGTGGGGCTGTCTTAAGATGTTCAGCAACATCCCCAGCCTCCCACCCAGTCGTGATAACTAAAAATGTGTTCAGACGTTGTCAACTCTATCCTCGGGCTGGGGGCGGTTGCTAACCGTTCAGAATCACTGCTGTCAATCACTGCTATCAATATATGGCGACTTCCACGAGAGTCTGTCTGCCTTGACCCCGGGAAGTCAAGGTACAGACAGACATACACACAGAGACATTCATAGTAAGGGATTAAAGCAATAGTGACTATTTTTGGTTGCTTACCATGTGCTTGGTGTTTTATCTACCTAACAGGAGGGATCTACTCAACACACTGACTTATTTAATTTTTTTTGGCGGTACTGGGGATTGAACCCAGGGGCATTCTACCTCCGAGCTACGCCCCCAACCATATTTTTTTATTTTGAAACAGGGTCTCACTAAGTTGATGGGGCTGGCTGCGAACCCAGATCCTCCGATCTCAGCCTCCCAAGTATTGGGATTACAAGCATGCACCACCACGCCCGGCTATTTACTTATTTATTTATTTAGTAGTACTGGGGATGGAACCCAGAGACATTATACCTTCGAGCTACACCTCCAGCCCTATTTTTTTTTTTTTTTGCGGTACTGGGGATTGAACCCAGGGGCGTTTTACCTCCTCCGAGCTACACCCCCGGCCCTATTTCTTATACCTTATTTTGAAACCGGGTCTCACGAGGTTGCGGAGGGCCTCACTAAGTAGCTGAGGCTGGCCGCAAACCCGGATCCTCTGGTCTCTGCCTCCCAAGTACTGAGATTACAAGCATGCGCCACCACGCCCAGCTGTCATTTCCTTGTTAAGGTAGGACGATTCAATTCCTATTTTTACTTTTTTTCTTCTTTTTTTTGGTACTGGGGATTGAATCCAGGGGCATTCTACCTCCAAACTACACCCCCAACCCTTTGTTTTTTATTTTTTATTTTATTTTTGTGGCACTGGGGATTGAACCCAGGGGTATTCTACCTCCAAGCTACACCCCCAGCCCGATTGAACATCAGGCATTATTTTTTTTTTTTTGGCAGTACTGGGATTGAACCCAGGGGCATTCTACCTCTGAGCTCCACCCCCAGCCCTATTTTTTATTCTTTATTTTGAAACAGGGTCTCACTAAGTTGTGGAGGGCCTCACTAAGTAGCTGAGGCTGGCCGCGAACCCGGATCCTCCTGTCTCAGCCTCCCAAGTACTGGGGTTACAAGCATGCGCCACTACGCCCGGTTCTGTTTTTTATTTTGAAGCAGAGTCTCGCTAAGTTGCTGAGGCTGGCCTCGAACCTGTCTCAGCCTCCCACATAGTGGTATTACAGGCGTGCACCACCATTATTTTTATTGGAACGGTGGTTGAATTCTCTCAGCATCTACCAGAATGTTCACGTGGCTTCTCTTGCTTGACTCATTCATGAGATGTGTGTACAGTAATGGATTTCCTATACTAACGCACCTTTGCATTCTCCAGGTAAGCCCTATTTGGTCATGGTGGCTTGTTCTTTCTTGTTCTGTATACTGTGGAATGCTCATCAGAGCGCTTTAGATTTTTATCTCCACATTCCTTAGTAAGAATGAATCTGTATCAAGTGCGGCCATCTGTGTTGCTTTGGCTTTATTACTTAGTGGGGTGCTACTTCTCTTTGCCTTTTTGTTTTTTGAACCCAGGGAAATTCTACCTCTGAGCTACGCCCCCAACCTTTTTATTTTTATTTATTTACTTATTTTTTTTGCAGTACTGGGGATTGAAGCCAGGGGTTTTCTACCTCCGAGCTCCACCCCCAGCCCTATTTTTTTATTCTTTATTTGGAAATAGGGTCTCACTAAGTGGCGGAGGGCCTCACTAAGTAGCTGAGGCCAGCCGTGAACCCGGATCCTCCGGTCTCAGCCTCCCAAGTACTGGGATTACAAGTGTGTGCCACCACGGCCAGCTATTTTTTATTTTGAAATAGGGTCTTGCTAAGTGTCTGAGGCTGTCCTTGAACCTGTGATCCTCCTGCCTCAGCCTCCCAAGAACTGGAGTTACTGGTGTGCACCACCACACCGGCTCTCTTTTCCTTAATGTTCCGGAACTTTCCTTGGACTCGACCGCTCACCAGGTGGGCTGCTTCCGCTTGAGGCAGGCTGGGGTCACTGTCTGAAGGATGTCCTCCTCAGAGAGGTAGAGCTCCCTTCCCCGGGGAAGGCAGAGAATCATCCTAGAAGACCCAGCTCCAAGCAGCAGATTAACTGCAGCTGTGCCCTGGAATTTCCCCAACACACAAATCTTCGTGATGTAAAACAGTTGGGAGGAAATCCCAGCATGCCCCATACAGAGGCAGGGCTGTCAATGAGCTCTCAAGATTAACCCTCCTGCTCCCGGAAGGTAGGGAGGGCTCCTGTCCAGCCAGACCCATCCCCGTCCCAGGCTCGCTCCACGAAGACAGGACGCTGGGGGACACGTTTGCCTGTTCTCAGAGGAAACCCTTAAGCAGGCTTGGGCACTAAAGGAATCTAAGTTTCATGTTATGGAACCCACTGTACAGCTCCCAGAGGAGCATATAACAGCGGGAATCAGGGAAGGCAAGCCTCCAGCCCCCAGGGGCGAGAACTCTGGCCCCCAGAGCGCTTTCCTGGCTCTTTGGCTGCCTGGGTGGGTGGGAGGGGCAGGCCCTGCACTAAGGAAGGGCCCTTATCTCCAGCTTTCCAGAAAATGAAGCCTTTTCAGATTCGGTGACCAGTCCTTCCTGCCTGTCTGGTCCCCAGTGGTAAACAGTGAGTCCAGAGACCTAAAAAGGCAGGCCTGGTGGCGCCCACCTGCAATCCCAGGGCTAGGGAGGCTGAGGCAGGAGAATAGCAGGTTGCACCATGAGTGGTAATTCAGGGAGACCTGGTTTTGAAATAAAAAACAAAAAAGGGCTGGGGATGTAGCTCAGTGGTAGGCTGCCCCAGGGTCCAATTCCCAGTGACCCCAACACACAGCCAGAGCCCCCACTGAATAGAGAAATGAGGACTCGGCTAAGGGTGCCCAGGCCACGCTGCTACTAGAATAAGGCGACAAACCCTGACACTAAAGGCTAATGGCTTTCTACCACAGGGATGAAAACTCTGTTCAAAATGCTCTCCTCTTCTTCCTTTTTTTGTGGTACTGGGGATATTCTACCTCCAAGCTACACCCCGGCCCTTTTTATTTTTATTTATTTATTTTTTGTGGTACTAGGGATTGAACCCAGAGGCATTCTACCTCCAAGCTACACCCCCAGCCTGATTTTATATCTTATTTGGAAACAAGGTCTCACTAGGTTGCTGAGAGCCTCTCTAAGTTGCTAAGGCTGGCTTTGAACCTGTGATCTTCCTGTCTCAGCCTCCCAAGTACTGGGATTACAAGCATGGGCCACCACACCAGACTTTCACTGGAGTTTAATTTGCATTTCCTTTGTTCTAACATGTGAGGCTGGGAATTAGTATATGTACAGGTAGCAATTTGAAGGAGAGGAAAAAGATGTGTGTGGTTCAGAGGAAGTGGGTCGGGGACAGCAACTGGGAGACTGTGTGTATGAGGTCACTGCAGGTGGACAGGCAAGCTGTCCACATGAGAGGGTAGATCTATATGGCTTCTTACTAGTTACAAGGACTGAGTCGGGAGTGGTGGCGCACATCTGTACTCAGTACTTGGGAGGCTAAGATGGGAGGATCGCAGATTTGAGGCCAGCTACAGCAACTTAGTAAGACCCAGTTTCAAAATAAAAAAAAAATAAAGATGGCTAGGGGCATAGCTTGGAGGTAGAGCACCCCTGTGTTCAATCATTAGTACCAGAAACAAACAAAAAAAACCAAGTGACAAGGAGCCTAACCCCTGGCCTGCACCGACCTTCAGCCAGGCTGAAGAGGGAGCTGAGGGCTTCCTGGGGGGAGAACGCCGGTGGCTGGGTAGACACGTTCCCACTCTCCCTCTGGCTTCTGCTTCCTGTCACCTTCCCCATGGCTCCTCAACACTCCACAGGCTGGCTCCTGGTCAGTCCCTTGGCCATCTGTGCAGACACTGCACCCATTCTGCAAGGCCATGGGTGACCTTAGAAAGCAATAGGGACCCTCCTGTCTCAGCCTCCCATGTACTGGGATTACAAGTGTGTGCCACCATGAGGCCCTCCGCAACTCAGTGAGACCCTGTTTTGAAATAAAGAACAAAAATTAGGGCTGGGGGTGTGAATGCCCCTGGGTTCAATCCCCAGTACTGCAAGAAAGAAAGAAACAAAGATGAAAGAAAGAAAGAAAGAAAGAAGAAAGAAACAGGGACACTTGGCCTGCCTGCCTGCCTTCCCTCCCTCCTTCTGTTATTCTACCTCTGAATTACACCTCGTTTTAAAAAAATATTAAATTTTTTAAAATTTTAGAATAAGGTCTCAGTAAGTTGCTGAGGGCCACACTAACGTGCTGAGGCTGGCCTCAAACCTGTGATCCTCCTGTATCAGCCTCCCAAGTACTGAGATTCCAGGCGTGTGCCACCACGCCTGGCAGAGACAGCAGGCTTTCTAGGTGCCACATGCTGTGGGCGCTCAAGGGAATACACTTCCAGCCTGGGAGCCCTTCTTTCCTGCTTCCCTGCCGATGGTTTCAGGTTCTGTGTGCCCTCTGGTGATCCACATTTATGGACCTGAATCAATGCTCAGAGCTCAGTGAGAAAAGCCAGCTATAGAACCTGGAAGAACAGTTACCAAAATGTTAGCATTGAGTTTTACTATTTCTGGCATTTTTATTTGTTTTGTACTTCTCTTCTCCTTTTTTTTTTTTTTTTTTTTTTTGCAATGGGACCTATAATCCCAGCTTCTCCAGAGGCTAAGGCAGAAGGATGACAGGTTTGAGGCTAGCCTCAGCAACATAGTGAGACTCTCAGCAACAAAGTAAGACCCTATTTCAAAACAAAATAATTAGCCGGGCATGGTGGAGCACACTTGTAATCCCAGTACTTTGGGAGGCGGAGACCGGAGGATCCGGGTTAGCGGCCAGCCTCAGCGCGCGCTCTCTCTCTCTCTCTCTCTCTCCCTGTCTCTCTCTCTCTCTACTTAGTGAGGCCCTCCGCAACTTTGTGAGACCCGGTTTCAAAATAAAGTATAAAAAAAAATAGGGCCGGGGGTGTAGCATAGAGGTAGAATGCCCCTGGGTTCAAGCCCACAAAACAAAACAAAAAAGAATAATAATAAATGATGGCAAGGATGTGGGGAAAAGGAACACTATACACAGTCGGTGGGATTTTAAATTAGTACAAACACTATGGAAATCAGTATGGGGGTTCCTCAAAAGACTAGGAATGGAACCACCATATATACGATCCAGCAATACCACTCCTCAGTATTTACCCAAAACAAAGTAAGAATACTGAGCTGGGTGTGGTGATGCACACCTGTAATCCCAGTACTTGGGAGTCTGAGACAGGAGGATAGCAGGTTCAAAGCCAGCCTCAGTAATTTACTGAGGCTCTCAGCAACTTAGTGAGACCCTGTTTCCAAATTAAAAATAAAAGCCGGGCGTGGTGGCGCACGCTTGTAATCCCAGTACTTTGGGAGGCAGAGACTGGAGGATCTGGGTCCGCGGCCAGCCTCAGCTCTCTCTCTCTCTCCCTCTCTCTACTTAGTGAGGCCCTCCGCAACTTCGTGAGACCCGGTTTCAAAATAAAGAATAAAAAAAAATATAGGGCCGGGGGTGTAGCTCGGAGGTAAAA
>PVJS01044814.1:0-16475 GCA_004027185.1 Glis glis
GAGGCCCTCCGCAACTTCGTGAGACCCGGTTTCAAAATAAAGGATAAAAAATAGGGCTGGGGGTCTAGCTCGGAGGTAGAATGCCCCTGGGTTCAATCCCTGGTACTGCGCAAAAAAAAAAAAAAAGAATGAAACAGCAGGCTAGGGATTTAGCTCAGTGGTAGGGCATGTGCTTAACATGCAAGAGGCCCTGGGTTCAATCCCCAGCACTAAGAAAGAAGAAAAAAAGACGTGAAACGCTTAACTACACTTTAATTACTGAAAAATAAGACATACAAATAATACATTCTTAAACAGTGATTACAATCACTACATTTATAAATGTTTATTCAAGCACAATGTTCAATACACATTCTCCTTAAAAGTAACACCAAACTGGGCATGGTGGTACATGCCTGTAATCCCAGTACTTGGGAGGCTGAGACAGGAGGATCACAGATTCGAAGCCAGCCTCAGCAACTTAGTGAGACTCTCAGCCACCTAGAGAGACCCTGTTTCAAAACAAAAAATAAAATTGGGCTGGGGGTGTAACTCAGAGGTAGAATGCCCCTGGGTTCAATTTCTAGTACCACACACAAACACAATAATAATAATAATAATAAAAATAATTCTTTGCCGGGCGTGGTGGCGCACGCTTGTAATCCCAGTACTTTGGGAGGCGGAGACCGGAAGATCCGGGTTCGCGGCTCTTCTCTCTCTCTCTCTCTCTCTCTCTCTCTCTCTCTCTACCTAGTGAGACCCTCCGCAACTTCGTGAGACCCGGTTTCAAAATAAAAATATAAAAATAGGGCCGGGGGCGTAGCGCGGAGGTAGAACGCCCCTGTGTTCAACCTCCGGTACTGCAAAAAAAAAAAAAAAAAAAAAAATTCTTTAAAATTATACATATAAGCCAGGTTTGGTGGCGCACGCTTGTAATCCCAGTACTTGGAAGGCTGAGAGAGGAGGATCCAGGTTCATGACCAGCCTCAGCTACTTAGTGAGTTCCTCTGAAACTTGGTGAGACCATTTGAAAATAAAGAATAAAAAAATCGGACTGGGGGTGTAGCTTGGAGGTAGAATGCCCCTGGGTTCCATCCCCAATACCGCAAAAAGAAAAAAAATTATACATACAAACAGGAAAACTTGCCGGGCGTGGTGGCATATGCTTGTAATCCTAGTACTTGGGAGGCTCAGACCAGAGGATCACAGGTTCACCGCCAGCCTCAGCTATTTAGTGAGGCCCTCTGAAACTTAGTGAGACCCTGTTTCAAAATAAAGAATAAAAAATAGGGGTGTGGGTGTAGCCCGGAGGTAGAACGCCCCTGGGTTCAATCCCTGGTACCACAAACAAACAAAAAACAGGAAAACTAATCAAATAACTAGAATTAAAATATATGTGGTTCTGGGGATTGAATCCAGGGCCTTATACATGCTAGGTAAGCACTCTACCACTAAGCTACATCCCATCCTAAAAGTTTCTTTTCTTTTTTGGTGCTAGGGATTGATCTCAAAGCCTCTAGTCTTCATCAGTTCTTCTTTTTTTTTTGTGATACTGGTGGTTGAACACAGAGGTACTGTACCTTTGGGCTACACCCCCAGCCCTATTTTCTTTTTTATTTTGAAACAGGGTCTCCTTAAGTTATCACACACTGGCCTTGAACCTGTGATCCTCCTGTCTTAACCGCCCAAGTACTTAAAAAGTATTGTTGAAGCCAGGCATGGTGGCCTATGCTTGTAATCCCAGTACTTGGGAAGCTGAGACAGGAGGATCACAGAATCCAGGACAGCTTCAGCAAATAGTGAGACTCTCATTAACCTAGCGAGACCGTTTCAAAAAAAAAAATAGGGCTGGAGGTGTAGCTTGGAGGTAGAATGCCCGAGTTTAATCCCCAGTGTGAGACACACACACACACCTAATGTTGAGTAAACTTAAAAGAAATGAACCTTAAACTTGGGAAAAAACCCAGACAAAGTGTGATATAGAAAACTCACCTATGAGAGACATTAAATTTCTGGACAATCCTCTTCCCATTGGCTAACCAGATCTGTATATTAGTGATGGGTTCCAAGTTGTTCAGTGAAACAGTAGACAAATTATTTTTATGTTCAACTTCAATACTCTTTGCTTTAGAAACAATTTTTGGTGTGGCACTAAGAAAATTCAGACAACAAAGTCAGACACATTCTTCCATTTCTATGAAAATTTTACATTAGGTATAGCTTTTAGGAAGATTTTTGTAAGTGATAACTATTTCCTCAATAATAATGTAACGATATTATATTAATTATGCCCATAATATATAATGGCTCTAAGAATCTAATGAAATTATGCATATCCACTTAATTTATAAGCTAACAGACTGTGATGTAAATAAATTAGTACTAGTATTATTTGAATAGTGCTTTATATAATTTTATAGGGTTGATATATCTGTAAACTTTAGCTTTCCCTAGAATAAATTTCTAAAAGAAATGACAAGTTTTCCATAGAAATTAGTGTCTGGGTTATAAAGAAAAAGAAGGGAACCAAAGTATTCTGAAAGACATATCCAGATACTGTTGTATGGATGGATGTATGCACCTTATTAATTTTTGTGCGTGTGGTACTGGAGAATAATCCCAGGGGTGCTCTACCGCTGAGGTACATCTCTAGCCCTTTTTTTTTTTTGCAGTACCGGGGATTGAATCCAGGGGCGTTCTACCTCCATGCTACACCCCCAGCCCTATTTTTTATACTTTATTTTGAAACTGGGTCTCACAAAGTTGTGGAGGGCCTCACTAAGTAGAGAAAGAGAGAGAGAAAGAGAGAGAGAGAGAGACAGGGAGAGAGAGCTGAGGCTGGCCCCAAACCTGGATTCTCTGGTCTCCGCCTCTCAAAGTACTGGGATTACAAGCGTGCGCCACCACGCCCGGCCTCTCTAGCCCTTTTTATTTTTTTATTTTGAGACAGGCTGGCTTTGAACTTGGGATCCTCCTGCCTTAGCTTCCTGAGTAGCTGGGATTACAGATATGTGCCACCGTTACCAGCTTTATTTTATTTTTGTACTGCTGGGGGAAAAATATAACACCAATATTAAAAAATTAGCCAGGTATGGGGGTGCATGCTTGTAATCCCAGTAAGGT
This sequence comes from Glis glis, assembly GCA_004027185.1. Classification (NCBI taxonomy): domain Eukaryota; kingdom Metazoa; phylum Chordata; class Mammalia; order Rodentia; family Gliridae; genus Glis; species Glis glis. The sequence continues at coordinate 3,103 of PVJS01044814.1, forward strand.
TTGTGGCCAGCCTCAGCACCCTAGTGAGACCCTGTTTCAAGATAAAAAAATAAATTAAAAATACGGCTGGGGGTGTAGCTCAGAGGTAGAATGCCCCTGGGTTCAATCCCTAGTACCTCAAAAAAAAAAAAAAAAAATTAGCATAGGTACTCTGTAGCATTGACGAAGCTGAGTGGTAGGTAAAAGCAAGAATAAATGACTCATCTACCTTTGTCCTCAACAGGCCAGGTCCTTTGGATCTGATGAAACCAGAAAAGGCCTCCATGAGTAGTGCCAATAAAACATCCGCTAAGGTAAATGTGACTTTGGAATCTTCATAAAAATTAACATTAAAAAAATCTCAGCTGGGTGTGGTGGCGTACACCTGTAATCCCAGTACTTGGGAGGCGGAGACCGGAGGATCCAGGTTCACAGCCAGCCTCAGCTACTTAGTGAGGCCCTCCGCAAATTAGTGAGACCATGTTTCAAAATAAAGAATAAAAAATAGGGCTGGGGGTGTAGCTCAGAGATAGAATGCCCCTGGGTTCAATCCCCAGTACTGCAAAAATAACAAAAACAAAAACAAAAAAACAAGGGCTGGGGTATGGCTCGGAATGCCCCTGGATTCAATCAGAACAGCAATAGCAAAAACTCTCATTTCTAGTAGGAGAGGAGAGAAGGACTATACATGTACTCTACATGGGTAAAATAATGATAGAATGTTACTAGTCAAGCCTCTGCTTATGGAAACATAGATGATAAACATGCTTACCTTCCCAGTCTGTGGCCCTGTCCTGAGAAGGGCTGGAATACAGGCTTTGTAGACATGCACAGTTCATTTTTCTTATCTTCCACTTTAACATCCACTTCTTCTTTATCAAAAATTCCCTGTAATTCTGAAGGTAGTTCCCTTGGAAGGCAAAGAAATAAATGATAAAGGTCTCAATGTTTTCTCTTTCTCTGAAAAACAACCTCTATACAAAAAAAAAAAAAAAATATATATATATATATGGCTGGGTGTGGTGGGGTACACCTGTAATCCCAGTACTTGGGAGGCTGAGTCAGGAGGATTGCTGGTTCGAGGACAGCCTGAGCAAGTAGTGAGACTCATCAACCTAGCAAGACCTTGTTTCAAAATAAAAATAAAATAGGGCTGGGGGTGTAGGTCAGAGGTAGAAGGTCCCTGCATTCAATCTCCAGTATCACAAACACACAAAAAACTGGATAATATGTAAAAAAATAATACATAGAAATAAAAGGAATATATATTCTCTACAATGAAGTAACTAAATGTACTTAAGTTGGAACTGGGACTCAGCCTGGGCTTTGTCTAATATACTACAGATGCTTTTCCTTTCTGAACTGGGGATGGAACTCAGGGGCATTCAACGTCCGAGTTACACCCCTAGCTCTGTTTTCTTTTTTATTTTGAAAGAGGCTCTCGCCAAGTTGCAGAAAGTCTCACTAAGTAGCTGAGGCTGGCTGCGAACCTGGATCCCCATGTCTCAGCTTCCCAAGTACTGGGATTACAAGCATGCGCGACCATGCCCGGCTGATGCTTTTCTTTTCAACAAGGGAAACTCCAGATGCACAGGGAACATATCTGTTTTGTTCATATATATATTCCATGTCTAGGAACAATGTCTGGCGTACAGCAGGATGTGGACAAATGTTTTCTGAATTTTAACAATGTTATCCATAACATTGTTGTATAGTGAATACATAAGAAATGAACTTTAGCCGGGTGTGGTGTTCGTGGCCAGCCTCAGCTACTTAGGCCCTCTACAACTTAGCGAGACCCTGCTTCAAAAGAATAAAAAAATGGGGCTGGGGGTGTAGCTCAGAGGTAAAATGCCCCTGGGTCCAATCTCCAGTACCGCAAAGGAAAAAAAAAAAAAAAAAGAAATGAACTTTCCTGGAGAAGTTTTAACAAAGAACAAATTTTAACAAGTTCTTAAAAATAATTCATTTTCCCAACAGAAATAATAAAAATTCACTTAATATATACTTAGGATATGTGTACTTTTCTGTATATGTCATAATATGGAAACAAAGTTTAAAAACTTTTTATTGAATAAAGTAATGGATATTTTCTCTAAAATGTAAGAATTAGCCAAGTCAGGCGTAGTGACACATGCTTGTAATCCCAGTACTTGGGATGCTGAGACTGGAGGATCCGGGTTCACAGCCAGGCTTTGGTACTTAGTGAGATGCTCCGCAACTTAGTGAAACCATGTTTCAAAATAAAGAATAAAAACAGGACTGGGGTGTAGCTCGGAGGTAGAATGCCCCTGGGTTCAATCCCCAGTACTGCAAAAGAATTAGCCGGGTGTGGCGCACGGTTGTAATCCCAGTACTTGGTAGGTTGAAATAGGAGGATCACAGGTTTGTGGCCAGCCTCAGCTACTTTTTTTTTTTTTTTTTTTTTTGCGGTACCTGGGATTGAACGCAGAGGTGTTCTACCTCTGCGCTACGCCCCTGGCCCTATTTTTTATACTTTATTTTGAAACCGTGTCTCATGAAGTTGCGGAGGGCCTCACTAAGGAAAGAGAGAGAGAGAGAGAGACAGGGAGAGAGAGAGAGCGGAGGCTGGCCGCGAACCCGGATCCTCTGGTCTACGCCTCCCAAAGTACTGGGATTACAAGCGTGCGCCACTACGCCCAGTTTCAGCCTCAGCTACTTAGTGAGAGCCTCTGCAATTTAGTGAGACCCTGTTTCAAAATAAAGAATAGGCTGAGCGTGGTGGCGCATGCTTGTAATCCCAGTACTTTGGGAGGTGGAGACCGGAGGATCCGGGTTCGCGGCCAGCCTCAGCTGACACACACGTACGCATGTGCACGCTTTCTCTCTCTCTCTCTCCCTGTCTCACTCTACTTAGCAAGGCCCTCCGCAACTTCATGAGACCTGGTCTCAAAATAAAGTATAAAAAAATAGGGCCGGGGGTGTAGCGCGGAGGTAGAACGCCCCTGGGTTCAATCCCCAGTACCGCAAAAAAAAAAAAAAAAAAAAAAAAAAAATCAAAATAAAGAATAAAAAGTAGAAGCCGGGCGTGGCGGCGCACACTTGTAATCCCAGTACTTGGAAGGCTGAGACAGGAGGATCGCAGGTTCGTGGCCAGCCTCAACTACTTAGTGAGGCCCTCTGCAACTTAGTGAGACCCTGTTTTGAAATAAAGAACAAAAAATAGGGCTGGGGGTGCAGCTCAGAGGTAGAATGACTCTGGGTTCAAACCCCAGTTCTGCAAAAATAAATAAATAAATAAATAAAATAAAAAATAGGGCTGGGGGTGTAGCTTGGAGGTAGGATGCCCCAGGTTCAATCCCCAGGCCCGCAAAATAATGAATAAATAAATAAATAAATAAATATGAATTAAAAATGTAAACATATATAAACTCAGAAAATGAAAGTCCTTGTTACTTGACTCAAATAATCCAATTTTAAAATAGGCAAAGAAGAGCCAGGCGTGGTGGTGCACGCTTGTAATTCCAGTACTTGGGAGGCTGAGACAGGAGGATCGCAGGTTCACGGCCAGTCACAGATACTAGGTGAGACCCTGTTTCAAAATAAAGAATAAAAAATAGGGCTGGGGGTATAGCTCGGAGGTAGAATGCCTCTGGGTTCAATCCTAGTTCCGCAAAAAAAAGAAAAAAAAAGGCAAAGTAAAAAAGGACAAAGAATTTTAACAGACATTTCTGAAAGGATATACAAATGACCAATAAACATGAAAGAAAGTTATTCCACATTACTGTCCTTAGGGAAATGCAAATCAAAACCAGAATGACAGACCACTTCATACTCACTGGGATGGCTACAATTTAAAAAAGCAGACACTTGCCAGGCGTGGTGGCGCACGCTTGTAATCCCAGTACTTTGAGAGGCGGAGACCGGAGGATCCGGGTTCGCGGCCAGCCTCAGCTCGTGCACGAGTGCGCGGGCGCACATGCACGCGCTCTCTCTCTCTCCCTGTCTCTCTCTCTCTCTCTCTGTCTCTCTCTCTCCTTAGTGAGTCCCTCTGCAACTTCGTGAGACCCGGTCTCAAAATAAAGTATAAAAAATAGGGCTGGGGGCGTAGCGCGGAGGTAGAATGCCCCTGCGTTCAATCCCCGGTACCGCAAAAAAAAAAAAAAAAGCAGACACTTCTGGGAAACTGTTCTAAGTCTAAAAAACATTGGCTTTTGGATTTATAGCTTCTTGCTTTGGCAGAAGACTGCCTTTCCTGAGGGAACTAAAGACAGTGGCCTGGATTCCCCTTCTCTAGTCTCAGTTATCTCCTTCTGTTTTACTACACCGTTGTCTTGCTTTGCTTAAGGGTAGAAGACCACCCCAAGGAGGGAGCTAAAGAAACTGCCAGATAACAACTTGTCTTCTAAAACATTCCTAACACAATGCTCTACTCCCTACAATCAAGGATTTAATGACCCAATCTTAACTCTGTAAGCATGTAAAACGAGTAATAAAAGGAAGAGCTGAGTTTCGCCCTGGGAGTTTGGCTCTCTTGCTTTCTCCCCCACCTCTTCAAGAACAGGAATAAAGTCTCAGGAGCATTTTTCACTGCGTTGTCCTGTGCACTGCTGGTACAGAGCCTGGCAGACACTGACAAGTGTTAGTGAGAACATGGAAAAACTGGAATCCTTATACACTGCTGGGGGAACTGTTAAATGATGCAGCCACTTTGGAATATAGTTTGGCAGTTTTTCATAGTTAAACATAGAATTAACATTTCCACTCCTAGATATATATCTGAGAGAACTGAAAACATATGTCCACCTAAAAACTTGTACGGGAATGTTCACAGAAGCATTATTCATAACAGCCCCAAATGTGGAACTGATCCAAGTGTGTAACTACTGATAAATGAATAAACAAAATATGATATATACATAATATGGAATACTATTTGGAAATAAAAAGGAATGAAGGTTTGAAACAGACTACAATTCAGAGATGGTGATGTAGCTCGGTGGTAGAGTGCTTGCCTAGCATGCATGAAGCCAGACACAACATGCCACATGGTATGATTCTATTTCTATGCACTATCTAGAATAAGCAAATCCACAGAGATAGAAAGTAGACTACTGGTTACATGGGGGTGTAGGCAGGGGAAATGGAGAGTAACTTCTAGGATCAGGTTTCTTTTTCTTTTTTTTTGCGGTACTAGGGATTGAACCCAGGGGCTTCTACCTCCGAGCTACACCCCCAGCCCTTTTTTTTTCTTTTTATTTTGAAACAGGGTCTCACTAAATTGTGGAGGGCCTCACTAAGTAGCTGAGGCTAGCTGCGAACCCGGATCCTCTGGTGTCAGCCTCCCAAGTATTGGGATTACAAGCGTGCGCCACCACGCCCGGCTAGGATCAGGTTTCTTTTTGTGGTGATGAAGATGTTCTGAAATTAGTGCAAATGGTTGCACAACTTTATGTACTAAAAATACTAAGTTATACATATCAAAGGAATAAAACGTATGGCAAATTAATTGTAGCTCAACAAAATTGTCAAAGACAGTCATATACATATACATATATATATTTTGTTTTTTGCAGTACTGGGGATTGAATCCAGGGGCAATCTATGACTGAGCTGCAACCCCAACCCTATTTATTTATTTAATATTAATGGTACTGGGGATTGAACCTGGGGGCATTCTACCTCTAACCTACACCCCAGCCCAATTTTATTTTTTGTTTGAAAACAGGGTCTTGCTACATTGCTGAGTCTTGTTATTTGCTGAAGCTGTCCTTGAACCTGTGATCCTCCTGTCTCAGCCTCTCGAGTACTGGGATTACAGGCGCACACATGTTTTTTATTTTGAGACAGGGTCTCACTAAATTGCTCAGGCTGGTTCTGACCTTGCAATCCTTCCACCTCAGCCTCCTGAGTAGCTGGGATTATAGGTGTTATGTCACTGCACCCAACTCAAAAAAACTTTTTTTTTTTTGGTGGCACTGGCAATTGAACCCAGGGGCATTCTACCTCCAGGCCACACCCCCAGCAATATTTTTTTTATTCTTTATTTTGAAACAGGGTCTCACTAAGTTGCGGAGGGCCTCACTAAGAAGCTGAGGCTGGCCCCGAACCTGGATCCTCCAGTCTCAACCTCCCAAGTACTGGGATTACAAAGGTGCGCCACCACGTCTGGCTTCAAAAAACTTAACAATTTCTTCTTGGGGGTACTGAGGGCTGAGCTGAGGGGCATTCTACCTCTGACCTACACCCGCAGTCCTATTTATTTATTATTTATTTTTTTCGGTACTGGGGATTGAACCCAGGGGCATTCTACCTCTGAGCTACACCCCCAGCCCTATTTTTTGTTCCTTATTTTGAAACAGGGTCTCACTAAGTTGCAGAGGGCCTCACTAAGTAGCTGAGGCCGGCCGCTAACCCAGACCCTCCGGTCTCAGCCTCCCAAGTACTGGGATTACAAGTGTGTGCCACCACGCCTGGCTAATTTATTTATTTTTTTGGTACTGGGAATTGAACCCAGAGGCATTCTACCTCCAAGTTATACTCCCAGCCTGCTTTTATATCTTATTTGGAAACAGGGTCTCACTAGGTTGTGGAAGGCCTCACTAAGTAGCTGAGGCTGGCTTTGAACCTGCAATCCTCCTATCTCAGCCTTCCAAGTACTGGGATTATGAGAGTGTGCCACCAAGCCTGGCTGCCCTTTTTATTTTGAAACAGAGTTTCACTAAATTGCTGAGGTTGGCCTTGAACCTATGACCCTCCTGTGTCAGCCTCCCAAGTACTGGGATTACAGGTATATACCACATGCCCAGCTTCAAAGATAATTTTTAATTGTTTTTTGGTACTGGGGATTAAACCCAGAGGCGTTATACCTTTGAGCTATATTCCAGCCCTTTTTATTGTTTGTTTGTTTATTTATTTACTTATTTTGCAGTACTGGGGATTGAACCCAGGGGCATTCTACCTCCAACCTACACCCCCAGACCTATTTTATTCTTTATTTTGAAACAAAGTTTCACTAAGTTGCGAAGTATCTCACAAGTTGCTGAGGCTGGCCACCAACCTGTGATCCTCCTGTCTCAGCCTCCCAAGTACTAGGATTACAGGCATGTGCCCGGCTCTTCAAGTATTTCTTAATAACTCAAAACATTTTCTAGACAAACCATACATAACAATTATAAATACATGATATACTTAAAAAATGTAAAGAGTTTAAACATATTAAACATAACTATTAGCTGGGCATGGTGGTGCATGCCTGTAATCCTAGTACTTGGAGGGCTGAGACAGGAGGATCACAGGCTTGAGGACAGAGTCAGCAAGTAGTGAGACTCATCAACCTAGTGAGACTCTGTTTCAAAATAAAAAAATAAAATAGGGCTGGGGATGTAGCTCAGAGGTAGAATGACCTGGGTTCAATCCCCACTACCACAAAAGCAAACAAAAACCCATAAATATTAAATAACAAAGCAGATGTGGTATTAAGGAATAGTTGGCAAAGCGAATTAGTTTAAGTAAGGTTTTGGTTAATCAGAATTCAAGTTTCTAAGCCCAGTGTGGTGGCACATGCTTGTACTACCAGTACTTGGGAGGCTGAGACAGGAGGATCACATGTTCCAGGCCGGCCTCAGCAACTTAGTGAGGCCTTCCACAACTTTGTGAGAACCTATTTCAAGATAAAAAAATAAAATAGGGCTGGGGGTGTAGCTCAGAGGTAGAATGCCCCTGGGTTCAATCCCTGGTACCACACACACACACACACACACACACACACACACACACACACACACAAAGAGAAATGAATTCAAATTCCTAAACTTGCTTAAAATTACATGCATGGTTCTCTTAAGAAAACTCATCCTATGAAAATAGGAATTTACAAAAGAAAAAGTATGTTGGTAAATGTGTAGTGATGTGTGATTAATATTAAGAAGGAAGTACTTTGGGAGGCTGAGACCGGAGGATCCGGGTGTGCGGCCAGTCTCAGCTACTTAGTGAGGCCCTCCGCAACTTAGTGAGACCCAGTTTCAAAATAAAGGATAAAAAATAGGGCCGGGGGTGTAGCTTGGAGGTAGAACACCCCTGGGTTCAATCCCCAGTACCACACACAAAAAAAAAAATTAAGAAGGATTCTTCTATATGAAACACACTTAAAATTTCCTTTTACCTACAAAGGCTACTTACCCCTTTTTGATAGAGTTCAGAAACTGCTGGCTTGCACCATCTGAATAACTTCTAAAATCATCATTCACTGTGAATCCATTTTTCCATAATTTTATATTTATATCCACCTGCAAAGCAGCAAGAAAAAAAAAGAATTATGTTAAATAGCAGTTATGTAAATAGAGAAATTGTTTTGGCAATTTCTCCTATTACTATATATTATATTTTATTTTGTTTTGTGGTACTGTGTATCAAACCCAGGGGCATTCTACTTCTGAGCTACATCCCTGGCCCTTTTTATTTTTCTTTATTTATAATTTTGTGGTGCTGGGGATTGAACCCAGGGTCATTCTACCTCTGATCTATACCCCCAGCCCTATTTTTTTCGAAACAGGGTCTCACTAAGTTGCGGAGGACCTGACAAATTGCTGAGGCTGGCCTTGAACCTGCGATCCTCCTGTATCAGCCTCCCAAGTAGTGGGATTACAGGTGTGCGCCACCTTGCCCGGCTTCCCTTTATATTTTATTTATTTTATTTTTTTTGTAGTACTGGAGATTGAACTCAGGGGCATTCTACCTCCGAGCTACACCCCCAGCCCTATTTTTTTTCTTATTCTTTATTTTGAAACAGGGCCTCACTAAATTGTGGAGGGCCTCACTAAGTAGCCGAGGCTGGCTGCAAACCTGCGATCCTCCTGTCTCACTCAGCCTCCCAAGTACTGGGATTACAAGCGCGTGCCACCACGCCCAGTTCCAACAGTGTTCTTTAAGAGAAAATATTTGCCGGTCATGGTGGCGCATGCCCATAATCCCAGTACTTGAGAGGTTGAGACAGGAGGATTGCAGATTCGAGACCAGCCTCAGCAATTTAGCAAGACTCTTGGCAACCTACTGAGACCCTGTTTCAAAACAAAAAATAAAAAGAGTCCAGCTCAGAGGTAGAATGCCCCTGGGTTCAATCCCCAGTAAGCACACACACATGCAAAACAATCCTTTAGTTTCTGTCGCAGCTTTGCCCTTTTGCTAATGCATAGTTTTATGACATCATATATACTGGTCATTTGGAAAAGCACTGACTTCATCAGGAAATTCTCTAAGGTTTGAACATCTGTCAAGTATATAATAACAATTTCCAAAATTCTCATTTTTACTAAAAGCTGATGAAATAAATTTTATCACTTGCAACAAATACTATATGTTGTATTCCTTGAACTGCCAGGCTTATTTCATTTATTATGAGAAAATATCTGACAAATATCCAAGTCTGAAAAACTAGTTTGCATAAATCATCCTTTAACGCAAAAGCTGTATACCATGAAAAAGCAGATAGTTCAGTTTGTACCTCAAGCAACTGCACTTTTCCTTAAGACACTTCTGTATATTGTACAATGCTTTATGTGTATTTCACATTTTGTCAAATGGAATATTAATAAGATACATGTTCAGTGTTTGAGATTTAATAAAATCTATAAATTTTGCTTGGTGTGGTGGTACAGACCTGTAATCCCAGTCACTGGGGAGACAGAGGCAGGAGGATCACAGTCCACGGCCAAGCTTGGCAACTGAGAGAGACCCTGTTTCAAAATGAAATTAAAAAAAAAAAGACTGGGGAAGCCGGGCATGGTGGCGCACGCCTGTTGTCCCAGTACGTGGGAAGCTGGGAAAGGAGGAGGAACACAGGTTCCAGGCCAGCTCCTGCTAACTTAGTGAGGTCCGGTTTCAAAATTTAAAAATAAAACAAGGACTAGGGGGTATAGTTCAGTGGTTGAACACCTCTGGATTCAATCCCCTGTTATCATGAAATAGATAAAGGAGGACTGGGGATGCAACTCAGTGGTTGAGCACTTGCTTATTAACCAGTGTGAGGCCCTGAGCTTGATTCCCAGTATTGAAAAAAATTTATGTTTTACACTTCATCAAAGATATGCTTCCTTCCTTCCTTTTTTCCTTTTCCTTCCTTCCTTCCTTCCTTCCTTCCTCCCTCCCTCCCTCCCTCCCTTCTTGTGGTGCTAGGGATTGAATCCAGGGGCTCTCTACCTCTGAGCCACACCCCCAGCACTATTTTGTTTTTTATTGGGAAACAGGGTGTTGCTAAATTGCTGAGGTTAGCTTTGAACCTGCTTTCTTTCTGTCTCAGCCTCCCAAGTCCTGGGATACCAGGCATGCGCCACCATGCCCAGCTTGGACATTAACTGAAACCAGCTTCTGTTTTTCTTTAAAGGGCAAACAAAGAACATAATAACTTCCAGTTCAGATTGTTGTCATTGCCTTAATTCCTGCTAGGATCTGAGCATTACTTCTGCAGCATCTGCAAGGTGGACACAGTGAAAATGATAAATAAATCTTTACTATTATGAAAACAGGGTCCTCTCAAAGGTCCTTATTTTGAGAAATACTGGAAGAGAAAGAAGTAGTAGACATTTACCTCTCTCTTCTGTTCAGTGGAGGACAAGCATTTGGCACCAACCTTCTGAGCTTCCTCAAAAAGGCTATCAACAAAATATTCACAATTTGTTTGTTGATTATCACTAAGAGGTTGATTGTCAGATCCTGTTTCACAAGCCCTAAACAAAAAAGAAAAATAAGCACAACTGACTACCCGTGCTGTAAAATTTTTCATAAGTTCTTCTAATTAAGGGATATTGAACTGAGATGGGACCTCCAGAAGTTCAGGTGCCCTTCTAAATTAACATAATAGATATGTTTATTAATCACGCCTTTCCCAAAGTAAAGACATGATACCTCTTATACAGAAATAGTCACTAAGATGATCTCTCATACTACTAATGATTTTCCCTTTAATTAGTAGAGCTGTGTAGCAAGATAGCGTACTATCTAAAAGTCCAGGCTTTGATATTTGTATTTAGATACCTTCACTCACAGCAACTGAGCAAGAACTGTAACTTTTTTTTTTGGTATTGGGGATTGAACCCAGGGGTGTTCTATCTCTGACCTATACTCCCAGCCCTATTTTTCTTTTTTGGCAGTAGGGATTGAACCCAGGGGCATTCTACCTCCGAGGTATACCCCCAGCCCTATTTTTTTTTAATTCTTTATTTTGAAACAGGGTCTCACTAAGTTGCGGAGGGCCTCACTAAGTAGCTGAGGCTGGCCGTGAACTGGGATGCTCTGGTCTCAGCCTCCCAAGTACTGGGATTACAAGTGTGAGCCACCATGCCTAGCTCTATTTTTCATTTTGAAACAGGGTCTCATCAAGTTGCTGAGGGCCTTGCTAAGTTGCTGAGGCTGGCCTCAAACCTGTGATCCTCCTGTCTCAGCCTCCCAAGTACCGGGATAACAGGCGTGTACCTCTGTGATGCCCGGATCAAGAATGTAACTTTTATGTGATTTTGTTTCTTCATCTCTAAGACACAGACACCACTACCTACTGCACATGGTTGCTGTGAAGATTAAATGAAAATACATATAAAAGCCTGTATGGGCCGGGCGTGGTGGCGCACGCTTGTAATCCCAGTACTGGGAGGTGGAGACCGGAGGATCCGGGTTCGTGGCCAGACTCAGCTGCTTAGTGAGGCCCTCCGAAACTTCATGAGACCCGGTTTCAAAATAAAGGATAAAAAACAGGGCTGGGGGTGTAGCTCGGAGGTAGAACGTCCCTGGGTTCCATCCCCAGTACCGCAAAAAAAAAAAAAAAGCCTGTATGGTATATACAGGAAGTCCTATACACATACTGGCACACAACAAGTTCACAAATATTAAATATTCATATCACTATAACCACTTTGTACTTTCTAGTATTTCTTTCGTTCTGAAAGTAGTTGGTGCTTAATTTCTAATTAATAAGTACAAAGCCAATAAAGCTGAGCATGTAGAGCAGCTGAAGTTTTATTCCTTTATATAATCTATTTGGTGTATGTATTCAATTAAATTTTATCATGTGAGTTCAAACATTTATTGAGTATCTACTTATGCTAGACATCAAGATATAAGGATGAGTAAGAAGCCCAGTGTGGTGGTGCATTCCTGTACAGGTTTGGGTCCAGCCTCAGCAATTTATTGAGGCCCTCCGCAACTTTGTGAGACCCTGTTTCAAAATGAAAAATAAAAGGGGGCTGGGGCGGAGGTACTCAGAATTAGAATGTCCGTGGGTTCAATCCCCAGTACCACAAAAATTAGTAAATAAATAAAATATCAAATTAAATCCAACAATGTATAAAAAGATTTATATACCACAACCAAGTAGGATTTATTGTAGGTATGCGAGGCTGGTTCAACATTTAAAAATCAATTAATGCCGGGGTGTAGAGGCAAATGCTTGTAATCCCAGTACTTGGGAGGCTGAGACAGGAGAATTGCAGGCTCGCGGTCAGCCTCAGCTACTTAGTGAGGCCCTCCGCAACTTACTGAGACCCTGTTTCAAAATAAAGAATAAAAAATAGGGCTGGGGGTGTAGCTTGGAGGTAGAATGCTCCTGGGTTCCATCCCCAATACTGCAGAAAAAAAATCAATTAATATAATCCATTACCTCATCAGATTAAAGAAAAACAATTAGATCGTGCCAACATATGAAGGAAAAGCATTTGAAAAGATCCAACACACACACTTGTGATAAAACCTCCGCAAACTAGGAATAGAGGAGATCTTCCTCCACTTGACTGAGAATGTCTATAAAAAACCTGAAGTTAAATCACACTTAATGGTGACAAACTAGATGCTTTCCTCTTAAAATCAAGAACAAGACAAGGTTTAGCAAGACTCTCGGCAACCTAGGGCGACCCTGTTTCAAAATGAAAAAAATAAAAAGGGCTGGGGGTATAGCTTGGAGGTGGAATCCCCTGGGTTCAATTCCCAGCACCAAAAAGAGAGAGAGAAAGGGAGAAAGGGAGAAAGGAAGAGAGGGAGAGAGGGAGGGAGGGAGGGAGAAAGAGAGGGGAGGGTAATAACAAAGGCATTAAGAAAGAAATTCCAAGTTTGAATTAACTTACCACTCTTCTTTTATACTTTCAAGATTATCTACTTCTTTCATTCTCTTTGTGTTACTGTAACAGTAAAAAGAAACAAAGAAACAAAAATGAAAGTTCTCAATTAGCTTTCTTTTTTTTTTTTGTGGTATTAGGGATTGAACCCAGGGGTGTTCTACCTCTGAACTACATCTCCAGCCCTATTTTATTTTATTTATTTATTTTTTTTTGCGGTACCGGGGATTGAACCCAGAGGCATTCTACCTCTGTGCTACACCCCTGGCCCTATTTTTTATACTTTATTTTGAAACCGGGTCTCACTAAGTAGAGAGAGAGACAGAGAGAGAGAGA
>PVJS01044815.1:0-16500 GCA_004027185.1 Glis glis
TACTTTGGGAGGTGGAGACCGGAGGATCCGGGTTCACAGCCAGCCTCAGCTCTCTCTCCATCTCTCTCTCTCTCTCTCTCTCTTTCTCCTTAGTGAGGCCCTCCGCAACTTCGTGAGACCTGGTTTCAAAATAAAGTATAAAAAATAGGGCCGGGGGTGTAGCGCGGAGGTAGAATGCCCCTGAGTTCAATCCCCGGTACCGCAAAAAAAAAAAAAAAAATAACACTATTTAAATTTTTTCTGACTTTTTAAGTTTGCCCTGTAATACATTCTCACAGTCACCAGAAGTAATCAGTTAATTATTAGAAAGAGCCACATGTAGGTCATATCACACTTTTGAATCCTCTTCATTTTTTTTTTTTTTGGCAGTACTGGGGATTGAACCTAGGGGCATTTTACCTTCGGGCTATACCCCCAGCCCTATTTTTTATTCTTTATTTTGAAACAGGGTCTCACTAAGTTGTGGAGGGCCTCACTAAGTAGCTGAGGCTGGCCATGAACCTGGATCCTCCAGTCTCAGCCTTCCAAGTACAGGGATTAAGAGCGTGTGCTACCACGCCCGGCCTCTTCATTTTAATAACATTTTATAAACTTAATAATTAAATGAAATGAATCAACTGAAAAAGTTAAAACAGAGTAAAGCAAAAAAACTCCTTTGGGGGGGTGGTACTGGGGATTGAACCCAGGGGCAGTGCTCTACTACCGAGCTATGTCACCAGCTCTTTTTTCTTTTTTTTTTTTTTTTTGCAGTACTGGGGATTGAACCCAGGGGCATACTGCCTCTGAGCTACACCCCCAGCCCTATTTTTTTATTATTTATTTTCAGACAGGGTCTCACTAAGTTGCGGAGGTCCTCACTAAGTAGCTGAGGCTGGCCGCGAACCCGGATCTTCCTGTCTCCGCCTCCCAGGTACTAGGATTACAGGCATGTGCCATCACACCCGGCTTCCCAGCTCTTTTATTTTTATTTTTGTTTTTTATACTGGAGATTGAACCCAGGAGCATTCTACCTCCAAGCTACACCCCAGCCCTTTACTTTTTTTTATTTTTTGAAATAAAAAATAAAGTTGCTAAATTGCTCAGGATGGCCTCAAATCTGCAATCCTCCTGCCTCAGCCTCCAGAGTAGCTGGGATTACAGGCATGTGCTACTATACCCGACTAAAAAAGTCTGTCTATCATCTATCTATATATGACTAAAAAAGTATACATATAAATATATATGATAAGGAATATCCCAGTATATAATACTGCCTAGAGATTTTAATATACTGACTTCTGACTCTTTCTTCTTTGTAATTAAATTTACCCCATCCCAAATTATGTTTTTCAGAAAAAAACTAAATCCCCATCCTGCCTCTTCTTTTTTTTTTTTTTTTTTTTTTTGCGGTACCGGGGATTGAACGCAGGGGCGTTCTACCTCCGCGCTACACCCCTGGCCCTATTTTTTTATGCTTCATTTTTGAAACCAGGACTCACGAAATTGCGGAGGGCCTCACTAGGTAGAGAAAGAGAGAGAGAGAGAGAAGAGAAGAGAGAGAGAGAGAGAGAGATTGCACGCGCGCGCGCGCACACGCATGCCCGCTGAGGTTGGCCGCGAACCCGGATCCTCCGGTCTCCGCCTCCCAAAGTACTGGGATTACAAGCGTGCGCCACCACGCCCGGCTCCCAGCCCTATTTTTTATACTTTATTTTGAAACCGTGTCTCACGATAGTTGCGGAGGGCCTCACTAAGTAGAGAGAGAGAGAGAGAGAGAGAGAGACACACACACAGACACGGAGAGAGAGAGAGAGAGAGCTGAGGCTGGCCGCGAACCTGGATCCTCTGGTCGCCGCCTCCCAAAGTACTGGGATTATAAGCGTGCGCCACCACGCCCAGCCTTGCCATGTTTTTTCTATAGCTCCTTGTCTAACATCAACCCAGAACATCATGGCCCTAAAGTCTCCCTAGCTTCCTTCCTTCCTTACATAAATGGCTTAATTCAATCTATAATTTTTCCTTATAAAATATACAACATATACTAACTACATTATTTAAGATTTAACATCTTTATATACAAGTAAGAAATTACAAAAATATAATTATTAATGATTAATAAATGATTGATTTTTTCCTATTTGTTGTTTCCTTTTTCCTCCTTTTCTGTGTTCTTTTATATTTGTAGAAGATTTGGTATTATTATAATTTGTCACTTTTGTTAGCTTATTAACTACATCTCATATTTTGTTATTTTGGGGATTGCTTTAGGTTTTACAGTATATATCTTTAACATACCATGCTCTAGCTTTAAGTGCTATTTTTGCCACTTCACATATACTTATACTATAAGAAACTTATAATACTATTTTTCCATTTCTTTTCTCACAATCTTTGTGCTCTTTCTGTCATCATCTTACCTTTCTATAAATAGATAGATAGGTAGGTAGATAGATATAGATATCTCTCTCTCTCTCTCTCTCTCTCTCTCTCTCTCTCTCTATATATATATATATATATATATATATATATATTGGTATTGGGGATTGAACCCAGGGGCATTCTACCTCTGAGCTAAACCCCAGTCCTATTTTATTTTTTAGTTTGAATTGGGGTCTCACTAAGTTACAGAGGACCTCACTAAGTTGCTGAGGCTGGCCTTGAACCTGCAATCCTCCTGTCTCAGCCTCCCAAGTACTGGGATTACAAACACACCACGCCCAGCTCTATCTCTACATATTTTAATGGGGATTTTTGGGGTTTTTTTTGTTTTGTTTTGTTTTGGGTGGTACTGAGAATCAAACGCAGGGCCTCACACATGCTAGGCAAGCGTTGTATTGCTGAGCTGCAACCCCATCCCCACTTCTACATATTTTATAATTTCCACAATATGTGGTTATTATTTTTGTTTAAGCCGCCAATTATCTTTTAAAGAGAATTAAATAATTAGGAAAAACCCATATTGGCCTGTGTAGGTAACATTTTCGCTGTTCTTCATTACTTTGTGTAGATCCATATTTCCCATCTAGCATCATTTTCCTTCTGCCTGAAGGACTTCCTTTAGCAGTTCTTGCAGTAAAGGTCTGCTGGTGATAACTTCTTTCTACTTTTGTATATCTGATAAAGTATTTTGCCTTAATTTTTGAAAGCTATTTTCACTGGATAGAGAATTTGTGCTGATGCTCCCCTATTTCAGTACTTTAGAAATGTTGCTCCACTGTCTCCTCTCTTGCATTGTTTCCAGTGAGAAATCTCTATCATTCTAATCTTTGTTCCTCTGTATGTAAGGTGACTTCTCCCCTAACCCCAGACATCATGAACTTTTACTTGTTGGATGCTAGATGTTTTTGTATTTCCATAAACATTGTTGGGCTTTATTCTGGGATTCAGTTAAGTCACTTGGAAACAGTTTAATCCTTTTGTGTCTTCCTTATAAGGTTGTTAGGTAGAAGCAGAGCAGTGCTCAGTGTAGGGCTAATTATTCCCCACTATTTAGGCAAGACACTTTATACACTCTGCTCAGTGCCTGATAAACCTGAGTTCTTCCTGTCTGGCTGATGACAAACAAGTATTACTCCTGGCTCTGTTACTTCTAATTCATTTGGGTTGTTCTTTGCTTGCCAAAAAAGTACATGTTTCCTGTCTACAGGTAAATTGTTCCTTACATAATTATGCTTATCAGTACTCAGCTGAACACTTGAGAGAACTCTCTGCAGATTTCTAGAGTTCTGTCTCTCGTATCTCTCTTCTCTCTGAAACTCTTCTCAGTGAACTTCAGATGACGCTGAAAGTCTTCTTCGACTTTCAGCTCCCAACTCAGAGATTTTTACAGACTCCATCTGGGTTTCCCCTTTCCCTCTCTGGAAACTTCTCATAGGACATACCTAAACCCCACCCCTAAACCACGAATGGAGCATTAAGAAAACACATAGGGACTGAGGTGCTCACTAAACAGGTAGACCAGAGTCTCATTCTCCAGGTGAGCATCTTCTTAGGCAGAGGTTTTATTGACCTGTCCTGCAACTATACAAGCAGAAAGAGGTAATTATAAATGGGGGGGGGGGAATGGTTGTTGGGAATAGGCACAGCAAAAATACATGTTTCCCATGGGTCAACTATCAGGAGAGTAGAAGGACTTTCACCATCTTGTTGGTGCGTGGCTGGATGGGCATTCTGTATGATGAAGTGGCCCCTGAAGCAAGAGGCAATGGAGTGTACCACCCAGATGGGGTCAAGCAATTGGTTCCTCTGAAGAACCCCACAAATGTCCCCACAAAAACCAGCTGTTACATACCTGCCACAGAGAGGGTACTAATGCCTGGTCAACATTTACCAGAGAAGCATGAGGCATAGCCATTTCAGCAACAGGCTCCTGAGTAAAAGCACTGTGCCTTTCCCTTCAATTTCTCTATCCTGCTCTTAAGCCCAAGACAGCTGGAAGTGAGAGGGAGGAAAGAACAGTTAAACAGACAAACAAACAAAAGAGCTCTTTGTTTCCTTCTCCTTGTCTCTGGGGTAGAGAAGGAAAGAAGGTGAGTTTAGAGTTCTAAAGTGATTAGCCTGTTTGATAAGTGAAGGTGCCTGGAAAGTTACACATCTGCCTTAGATTCTGCTGAGAGAGAACGAGCACTAAGTGAAGAAAAAGAAAACCACTTCATGTTTATTTCCAGTGAGTTTAAACCCCTAGAGAAGTCGGTTGCATTTCTGTCTCTAGTATATAAGAATGAATCAGTTATTAAACTTGACTATTTGGAATTGTAATGTTCAGTTGATATGAGTGAATAATTCAAATTAAAAGTTTGTGAGGATTAAAACTTAGCCATTAGGAAGCAGCCTGGATGCTCCAATATTTAGTTTGATCAAAGAAACTCAACCATATGAAATAGACTCTTTGTGTGTGTGGGGGGAGGTACTGGAGATTGAACCCAGGGCATTCTATCTTCAAGCTACACCCCCAACCTTTTTTATTTTTTATTTTTATTTTGAAACAGGATCTCACTAAGTCACTGAGGATCTTGCTAAGTTGCTGAGGTCTTCCTGTCTCAGACTCCCAAGTACTGGGATTATAGGCATGCGCCACCATCCCCGGATTAAAACTCTTGAATTAATGATTATTTAATTTAATTAATTTAATTTAATTTTTATTTTTAATTTAATTTTTAATTTTTAATTTAATTATTTAAGTTTTTCGACTGTCAAGTCAGTCATTTTGTGTGTGTGTTTGTGTGTGTGTGTTTATTTGTGGTGAAGTTCTCCTTTTCTCTATACTTTTACAAAACACTGTCTAGGGCTAAGGTAATATCTCTATGTGATAGTCCTTTGTTGAAAAAAGACAAGTAATCTACTCAAAATAACTCCTACCTTCTTTCAGCACCATAGGGAATTCACACTGCCCAACGCGATAGGTCTTCTTACCACTAGATGGCCAGAGTAATTTGAATAAGAGCTCTATGAATAAGAGCAACTTAATATTGATGCTCCTGGCACTAATTGCCCCAAAGGAAAAACTAGTTCAAGTAGGTGTATGGAACTTAAATGTTTCTATTGCAACAAATAAGTCTCAATTGACTTTTCCTGATATTTTCCTACTAATATATTTTAACTAACATCTCTCCATTTCATGTTTTTCCCCATGGTATATGCTATTTACTACTATTGCCTTTTAAATTTTTCAAGATATCTTGTGATGGTTATTATTAGGAATAAGATGTCTGATTTCCATGATCAGATATCTTTCCAAATCACATAAAGTTTCATCATCAGAAAAATATTCTTTGTCTTTCAAGAAAAAAAAAATGAGGATGCTTCATGGTAAAAAAAGGGGAGAAAAAAAGACTATTTTTCCATAAAAGTCCTTTGGAGTTAATAAAGCACTAAAATTATTTAATAAATACTTTAGATATAATTTTTCCCCTGACATTCATAGAACTTGCAATTATTCTAGGCCTGGGCACTAAGTCTGTAGCTAATTCTGAGACCCCAAATTCCTATTCCCCTCTTAAGTGCTACTTGCCTTTAGGTTATTTCCCTGCTCATTACCTTGACCATAGGATGGACAGGAAAACACATGCTCTGTTCTTCTTGAAACATATTTCTGGAATTTAAATGCCTGGTGGTATAATAACTCATGTCTTTTATAGGGGAAGTAGATAGAAAAGAATTAAAGATGAGATATGTCAGGCACAGCTTGCTGTACCAAGCCCCACAGGCATAGCAAGGCTAAGACAAGTCCTGTTTTTTAAAAGCAGATGTATAAGATCTCTTGTCCAAGTTCTTGGAACTCTCCTCTATTCATATTTGTGAGCATGATTAAAACTGCCTGACCCTCTGTGTTTTCTATTATCATTCCCTTTAGTTAACCTAGATAGGTGGTACCACAAGTACATGGACAATGTACACATTTCTATAAAAACCTCCATTTTATTATATATTCTTTTGATTATATTACTTCATTAAAAGAAGACAGAAAGTTAAGGTTACCCTACTTGCATTCACAAAATGAAGTTCAGACTTACTGAAATGTTTCCAACTAACCTATCAATAAAAAATTAAGGTGAATATAATAGTAATTGTCTGCCAGGATTATTAGATGATATTTTCATTATTCATATTAAGTATGGGTATGTGCTCAACATAATACCTGGCATATAATAGACCCTTAATAAATGATTGTTCTTGTCACTAAATTGGACTATTATAGATATATTCAACAATGACAATAGTTTTAATTATATTTAATTATTTATAATATTTACTAATGAATGTATACAATAATTCAGAAGAATCCCCAGAACCTCACCTCCAAACACCAATGTCCAGTTCTGAAGGCACTATCAATCCCTATATAAAGTAGCACAAATATGGCATAAAAGTCCACCTAAGGCCCTTTAAATTTTTCACCAAACTCAGTCTGCCCAATTTCTTCTGCCTTCCGTATCTTTTATTCCTCTTCCATACCTTAATTCTACACCTCCACCCCACGAACCATGGATTAGTAACCCTGGTTTTGGTCATTTTCTCTAGCACAAATCTTGATGTCTTTCAGGACACAATTTCTAGAATCTCAGCAAAGAGAAGTCCCAAGCCATCATTTCTACCCTTGTCTGAGCCTTGTCTAATGGTGAAGGAAGTTTGGGTTAGCAGACTCTACTAATTCTGATGCAAGTAACAGACATTCCAAATTAGCTTCAGCAAAAGGAATTTATTGGGAAGTGGGGTGGTTTGCACACTCAAAGGGCAAGAACTGAAACATGGCTTCAAGGAAGACCTGGATCAGGGACCAGAAAGTCATCAAGAAATGGCCATCACTGCTATCTATATCTTTGTTCCAAAGCTGCCCTCACTGTTTTTATTTCTACTTAGACAATATAGCTTCCAAATCAGCACCATATGCATTCACAGAAAGGTTTCAAATTTACTAGATATCTCTATCCAATTTCTGAATTCTCAAGAGAGGTTGTTATTGGCCCAGGTTAGGTCAGTTGGATATGGACAAGGGACAGGATTTACACTGACATTCTGAGAAAAAGAGATATATGCTCAGACACACTGAATGGTGCCTCCTACATGGCAGCTATCCTGTTCTTCCCTTCTTTTTCTTTCCATTGTCACCAATTCCTGGCCCTTCAAGTCAGATGGACCTTCCCTTTCACTTCTCCCCAACCCCTCTTCCTCTTCTCTTCCACTTCTGACTTCTTTCACTCACTCCCAGGTTTAAATTCTTGGTTCACATCCCATCTTCTATTTTTGCCCCTGGTCTCTTCTTGATTTGGTGTCCCTTGACCACTCACCTGGCACACTGAACTTCAATTCTCCTCTGTGATCTGTGATTCAGTTTGTTCCTCTTGGCCCAGCAAATCCCACTGGCCATCTCAGATAAGGGTTCTGCCTGTAGGCACTAACCTCTCAGAACCCCACTTTGCACATTTCAGTAATGGTCCCACGAAAACAGCAAGGGAGAACACTAGCCTGCAAACTGTTTCCCAATGAGCACAATAAATCGCTGCTTTGATTATATCATTCTTTGCCTCAGAAATTTTTCTATAATTCTTTAGTCTGAAACTCCAGGTCTTTCAGAGTCAGACCCCAAAATGCTTTCCCAACCTCTTCTCTCCCTGTTTCCTTACATGAAGGTTCTAATCCATGCCCATTCCCCGAATGCTTTGCACAGGCTTGTATTGTGGGCCTATTGCATACCTGTCTTGTGGTGGCTTAACACATACTTGTTGCTCGTAAGACTAAATGCATGATAAATTTTGGCCTGGTTAAACTTGATTTATGTGACCTGAACAATTTTCACTGCATAGCTATATGGCCTATGTGAGAAATTACACTGAACCTGTTCTGATCCCATGGCATACCCTGGTTTGGGTTGTTAAACTAAAATTCTGGCAACAGTGTCTTTCCTAATTTGTCTCCTTCCCTAAAAAGAATGCAGAATAGGAAGGAAAAACATTATAGTTATTTGCATATTCTGGTTGTTTGAATTCCAAGAAAAACAAAGATTACTGTATTTTTAAATCCACTCCATTAGGTGCCAAAAACTTGGGCTATGTTGTGAAGCCATCTGTAATTTTTTGCCTCTAGGATCTTTTGTCCTATGGACAAGATTGTTGCTTTTCTTATCACCCTTAGTCAAGCAAAATAAGATAAAGCATGTTTTGTATGCTATAAGAGCATCCACTTCAAGTTAAATTCTTTAGAGTCTGGTCTCACATTATTTTGTGTCACAGATACAAAATACTTTGACCTTTGTGCTCTAATATCTGCCTTTTGGAAGGTTGTAGTGAATTACAAATACTAAAAAAAATGATCTAAGCATAAATATTTTTTTCAGTGTACGGAGATACCCTATTGTCAGAGATGTCTTACTATTAAAGAGATTGTTTTAGCCCACCACAAAACAAGGTAAAGTGTAGTTATTAATAAATATTTGTTAAATAAATGAATAAAACTGGAAAGAGAATTATGTTTTTCTAGTCAATGATAGCTACATTAAATGGAGTTGGAGATAGGTCTATTAATTTTATAAATGAAAATGAAAATAAAATATCTGGTAAACTTATTCTATTTTATTCATTCCATAACTAGTTTTACTCTCTTTTCCTCTTCTCTATAAGTGAAAATTGTATTTTAGAAATCTTGGTCTCAGGAATTTTCAGTACCATATAAAATTTTAAAGCTATTTACTTCTATACTGACTTTAAAAGTGTTTTAATCCCAGCATATTGATCTTTATTTTATTCAATTTTATAACTACCGTCTTTGCAGAGTGGTGAGGGGGCCATGTTGTTTCAACCTCAGTTTCTAAGATTGATGCTGTGACAAAATTTGGATGAAGCTATCCAAAAAGCTGATTTTGTAGTATGAAAAACAGTCTATAAAAGAAGTTCTCAATTCTTGCCTTTTTAAAAATCATAAAGTCTCTTTAAAGGTTCTTTAAATTTTAGAAGGGTTTCTATTATATCTGTTTCATTGATGAAATCTATGATTCCAATAACTTTTCACCTGAAATATTACTGCCAGTTGATTCATATTTACTAAGAATTGATGTGAAAAATAACAATTTACTAAGAACCATTACACATTATTGAACACTCACAGGATAATATTGATTTGAGTGCTACTAGACTTTTACTAGCTTTGGTTAGTCTCAGTAATTCATGTAAGGGACAGTATTCAATCTACTATATATATTAAAATCCATTAATTTAATGAAGGTTATTTATATACTGTTACACTAGAAAGCCACAGCAGAAACACCATTTGCATTCCTAAGAACTTACTTTCTTCCTTTGGCTACGAATAAATTAGATAAAACTGTTTCATTCAAAATTCCAGCTAGCAAAAACAAAAACAAAAACAAAAAAAACAGGATAAGATTGACATTGACATTGTAAAAATTATTACTAAATTGGTTAATTTTGCCTACAATTGATATTTAAGAGGATCCTTTCACTAATTTAAATGGTTAATATTGATGTGTTACTGAGGAAGAATACTAATTTCAATGGTCACTTTACAGTCATGTAGACATGTGTTGAGGTTTGTTGGCCATTTTGTATTAATGAGAAGCAAAAACATAATGGGAGAAAATTTTAGAATAACCAGTATTTTAACTTTTCATAAAAGTTTGGGACTTTAAAAAATATTTACCTTTGGTCAAATTACTATTTATTATCTGATTTCATAATTTTATGTATTTGAAATATTGTGAATTAGTAATATCTTTATAAGTATATAGATAATCAAAACAATGGTAAAATAAATGTAATTCAGCAATATGACTCAGCAATTAAGTTATATTTTCAGGGTGAGATACAAGTTTTTTTATATCATATTTATATATTACCTTATGATGGTAAATGCTCTAGAAAGAATACTTAATGTATTTCAATTCTAGTACCCCCCCCCCAGGACATACAAAAGAATGTGATGTTACATTAACTGATCTTCTGTGTGAATTTTGCCTTCTTAAACATTGTGCCTTATTTGATTAAGTTGTTTTGTTGGAATCCAGTTCAGTATTTTGGAAAAGTAACAGTGTATTTTATGCTTAATTAACAAACATTTACTTTAAAAAAAACTAAAATCCTTATAATGTTTGTATTTGCCTGTTACTTGTTACATCATTGCTTATCTGTTCATTGAACTTTTCAATACATAAATTCATAAATTAAAATAAATAAATAAATTTATGATGATACTTTAAAGCTCATTTAATATATCTAGCAGCTAACATTTATTTAGGGTCCTTTATAACAAATTCCATGCTAGAGCTTTTTACGTGAATTATCTCATTCGATTCTCACAATAATCCTCTTTGTGCCTATTACACAGATAATAAAACAGGAATCAAGAGGCAAAGCAAAATACACAGGTGGCAAATGGTAGGGCCAGGATTTGAAACCAGATTTGTCTGATGCCAAAGCCTCTGGTCTTCTAATCTGCTAAATTATGGTGAGGTCCTACCAGTAACACAGTTCCCCTTGGGAGCATTTCAGAAAGGTAAAGTATCAAGGCAGATTGATTCCTTTGGAACATCTTCCAGGCCTTCAGTACAGGTTAGTATTTGCCTGCTTGTAGAGACTAATAAAATGTTATAACAAGAAAACAGGTTTGTCTTCTGCAATTCCAGGATTATTAGGCTGTAGTAGCTACTACATCCTGGTATACTAGACTCTGGTCCTTTGGAAAGTGGATTAAAAACAGCTGTGTTTATTTATGAGGTTTAGATGAAAGAAAATGTGAAGTCTGAAGATTTTTTTTAAACTGTAATGAGCATGTGGATGTGGACATCTCTGTTTAAGGAGAATATCTCCTCTCTTCTCAACCCTCCCCATCTCAAGAGGAGAAAATATCTACTACCCTACTGATCATGGAAGCATCTGGATTTTCCTCTTTACCTGATCCTTCATGAAACAGACTTTTCTGGGAATTTTCGAGAGTTAATTTTTTCCCACAGAGAGTGCAAAAGTATGACATGCTTTCATATCTTTGTTTATTGGCTTATGCCAAGAATGATGCCTCTAGATAGCAGTGGGAGTTGAACGCGTGCCTGAGTGCAGCACATGTCCCTTAATTTTATTGGCGTTTTATCCTGCAGACTGAGGTTGTCAAATATCAACCTAAGCGCATGTTTAATATTTCTCAGCTTTGAACTTTGACCTTAGTGTCATCCGGACAGGCCAGATGCAGCTGCTCACATTTAAGCAATGACACGAGCATTCCTCTGATGTCAGGGTCTCAAGTCACACTCCTTGGGCATCGGATATTCCCAGAAACAGTCTAGCATTTCTAGACTTAATTTATTAAAGCCTTCACTGACACTCTTGGAAAAAAAAAAGACCAAACTAGCATAGTAAAGTGAAATTTCTAAGGATGAATATAAAATAACTTTTTAAAAAGTACTTTGCAGTACTCTGATCCAGATCTTCCCCTAATGTTTAGTAACATATTTGTCTTTCACACACACAAAGGAGACACAAATATGCACTCACGCACCACACTCTCACACAGTGCACACACACAATCTTCTTCTAAGAGCAAGCCTTTTGTTCTTCGGCACACTCTCATTTCACCCCCATTCAGCACACTCACATTTTACCCCCATTGCTATGTTTACACTATTTCTATAAAGTTGCTGAAAACAGCTGGGCGTGGTGGCCCACACCTGTAATCCTAGTACTTGGGAGGCTGAGACAGGAAGATTGCAGGTTTCAGGACAGCCTCAGCAACCAACAAGACCCTGTTTCAAAATAAAAAATAAAATAGGGATGGGAGTATAGCTCAGAGGTTGAATGCTTCTGGGTTCAATCCCTAGGACCAAAAAAAGAAAAAGAAAAAGAAAAGAAGTTGCCAAAGACCTTTATATTACTAAATATTAAGACCTATGTTTTGTTCTTTTGCTGTTAATCCTATTAAGTTCCTAATTTGCTTATTTATATAACAAATAATACATGAATTCAGCCCAAATAAGGTGGCCCTATTCTGGAGGGCAGATGCAGCATGATACAGAGGATTTTTCCAAGTCTCCTTGAAGTCCCTAACAGGACACGCTGCTACCAGTACATGGAGAGGTGTTAGGTCCAGGTAGACTCTTGCTAAACCCATGACACTTCTGTGCAGTGCCACATCGCTTTTATACTCAGAACTTACCACCATTGGTAAGCATCTATACACTTTAATTTAAATAGTCTCTGCTCTTGGTTTCCATGATTTTCTTTCTACGTTTTTGGCTATGCTTTTAGTCTTTTGATCAGTTTGTCATTTTCTATCTAACAATTGGTGTACCTCAAAAGTCTCTCCTAGGCCCTCTACTCTTTGTTCTCCATATTTTCCCCTGAGGTAAATATATCAATTCCCATGACTTTACTTATCTTACACTGACAAATCCCAAATTTATATCTCTGGCACAGATCATACTTCTGAGTAACAGATATGAATATGAAACTGCGTTCAAGGACATTTCAATTTGGATCTCTCAAAAGCATCCCTAAATCAAAAATCCAAAGTGGGACTCATGATCTAATGCTCCTTATCTCTAGAAAATAATAATGTGGATCTATTATTTATCTTGTTGCTCAAGTTATAAAGTAACTGGGAGGAAGGTCTATCCTTGACTCATACTTCTACTTCATCCCCTAGATCCAGTCAATTAATCACCTTCTTAGATATGATTTATCATTGTCATCATCCAGTGGATAGAGTGCCCTTGGTCACAGATGCAAACATCTGGTGCCTGAGATGGATGTATCTCCATTATAAACCATTGCCAAACAGTGAACTGAAGAAAGACCATCACA
Source organism: Glis glis (assembly GCA_004027185.1). Classification (NCBI taxonomy): domain Eukaryota; kingdom Metazoa; phylum Chordata; class Mammalia; order Rodentia; family Gliridae; genus Glis; species Glis glis. The sequence goes on from PVJS01044815.1 coordinate 13,281, forward strand.
TTTGGAACAAACACCCCCCAATGATGGTATTTGCTGCCAACTTCCCCAGCAATTATATCAGGCTTCAGGTTATGTGCAGTTCCTTACACTAACACTAATTCTATCCATCTTCCTCTTGTGGATAATATGACACAAGGAACTCTCCTTACGCTATCCCTTACTTAAATTTTATGTTCCTAGCAAGTATTCCAGATCTTGGGACAGTTACTAATATATAGATGTTCTGTTTTTTTCTTTCAGTCTTTGTTGACTGATTAATGTGAATGAGTTGTGACAAATAGGTCTGCACTGTGTTGATAAAATCCAGTTCTAAATCTGCTCTCTGAGAGCTAGGTCATGGGCTGTGGTAAACACACCAAGATAATCCATCCTATGGTGCCTCTTGAAAAGCAGCCAATTGTTCTTGCCTGGAGTTACCCATGTGCTTTCCATTTGAAATATCTCTGAGATCTTCTTGGGAAGATGACTAAAACCTGTAAACAATAGTTTTAAAAAACTGCTTGATTTAATATAAGATATGTACAGACTTCCTGTAGTGATGGGGATAATTAGCAAAAATATGCTGGAATCTGGGGTAGCAGAGGGAGTTGCTTCACTAGTCATTCAGAGAACCTGGATCTGGTGTTCCTCTTGCACTGGTAGATGTAGTGGCTACACAGAGAACCAAGAATGTGTTATATCTCATAAGAACAACTTGAATACAAATGACTGTTCATCTAACATTTTATCCTTTCCCAGTAGAGGTCTGGCCACTTCGTGAAACATGAGGTCAGGTTTGTGATAAGTCATCTCTGAGATGACTTGGCCCAAATACAGTTGTCTGTGGTTCAGGTAATGCCTGTCCAGTCCAGGACACTGTGGCTATGACACTGAGTTAGGCTCACCGAAAGCACCCTGCTACATGTCATTGCAAGATGCACAGGAAGAACTGGTCACTTCTCAAATGTGACAGGTATTTTAAGGCTTCAAAGACTCTTTTTATGGTTTACCAGCAGAGATGACTTACTTTAGGAACCTAAAGGAGCAATGAGACCAAAATAAATAGAGGATCTCAAGGAAGAAGGAGCATTCTCTGAGTACAAGGGGAGAATAAAACAGAGTGCTCCAAAGAGTCAAGTCTTGAAGACAAAATTAGCTTTGAGGAGACCTGCCTACAAAGAGCTAGGGTTCAAAACAGGGTGTAGTTAGCAAAACAGTTAAAAGGAGGGCTGTTGCCAGATGTTGGAAGGCCTTGAAAACCAGGAAAGGAGTTTGATCTTGATGTGGTTAGAAAAAGGGAGCATAGCCGGGTGTGGTGGCGCACGCTTGTAATCCCAGTACTTGGGAGGCAGAGACCCGAGGATCAAGGTTTGCAGCCACTTAGTGAGGCCTCAGCTACTTAGTGAGGCCCTCTGCAACTTCGTGAGACCCTGTTTCAAAATAAAGAATAAAAAATAGGGCCAGAGGTGTAGCTTGGAGGAGAATGCCCCTCTGGGTTCAATCCCCAGTACCGCAAAAAAAAAAAAAAAAAGAAGAAGAAAAAGGGAGCATGTCGAGGACCAGTTAGAAAATGGAAAAGGAGAATCAGGAAGACTAATGAGGTGACCACTGTAATAACCAGGGTTTTGAGCATCTGAACTAAACTGGTAGTTGTAAGAAAGAGGCATTCTTTCTTACAACTGAAAGGAATTCTGAAAGGAAGATGGTGTAGAAGAAAACAACCCACTCCACAGTTACAACCAGCTATCATGCCGAAGGGATAGTGCAGGGCTCAGCACTATGAGTCTCTGGGTGGAGTCCGTAAAGCACATCCATAAATACTCTCATTGGGTTTTGTTTCATTACACAAGCCTTGACTGAATTTTCTGGAATATTTTGCTGTTCCTTATCTCAGCTACAGAACTTTTGCAAAAGGAGACTTGTTTCTGGACTTTTAGAAAACTGTTATTGCACAAAGCAAAGGAATTATCTCCTCCTCCTCCTCCTCCTTCTCCTCCTCCTCCTCCTCCTCCTCCTCCTCCTCCTCTTCCTCCTCCTCCTCTTCTTCTTCTTTTCTGTGGTACTGGGGATTGAACCCAGGGACATTATACCTCTGAGCTACACCCCCAGTCCTATTTTATTCTTTATTTAGTGAAACAGGGTCTCACTAAGTTGTGGAGGGCCTCACTAAGTAGCTGAGGCTGGCCGCGAACCTGCGATCCTCTGGTCTCAGCCTCCCAAGTACTGGGATTACAGGCATGCACCACCATATCTGGGTCTTCCCTCTCCTTTTATCTTTCCTATTTACTCAGTCACCAAGTTCAGAGATCCAAAACTGACCTTGCATCTGCCCTCTTTCCTCCACCACCACTGCCTCTTCTCTCATTGCTACACTTGGGTTCCTATCATACACATCTAGCAGGTCACCCATTTTCCCAGTGTTGCCCCTCTCCAATCCATCTTCCACATTTATATCAATGAGCTATAATCTTTGCAAAGTATAAACCTGATTGTGTCGAGCCCCACTTTAAAACATTCAGTGATGTCCTGCTGAATGTGTTTAGGAGGAAATTCAACCTCTTTATCTTCGCATACAAGGGTCATTATGATTTGGCTGAGATATTGCAGGCAGATGTATTTTGCCTGGCCAGCCACATGATATTTAAATCATTGGGAAAAATCACATAAAATCTATATTTTAGGCTTCTCTTAAAAAAATAACAAAAATATCTGGCAATATTTGGGCCTGCATTCCCAGTGGCAACATCAGGCTGGAGTGAGGAACGGTTGCCCATTGGATAGCAATGTGCTCTCTGGTATATCACAGTCTGCACTCTCCAGACTGATTTACCCAGCCTGCTCCACTCATTGGCTGTGTCTGCATAGCCTCTATGAGCATTCTTGTCTGTGGCCTACCAATACCTTTGTATCATTCCCTATTCTTTCTATATACTCTTTTGGGGGGGTTGCTGGGCTTGAACCCAGGAGCATTCTTCCTCTGAGCTACACCCCCAACCCTTTTCATTTTTTCTTTTTAAATTTTGAAACAGGGTCTCACTAAATTGCTGAGACTGGCCTCAAACCTGTGATCCTCCTGTCTCAGCCTCCCAAGTACTGGGATTACAGGTGTGCACCACTGTGCCCAACTTTCCCACATATATGTGTGTGCATGCATGCAACTGGGGATTGAGCCCAGAAATATTCTACCTCTGAGCTACACCCCCAGCCCCTTTTCTTTTTTTTCTTTTTTTTTTTTTTTTTT
>PVJS01044816.1:0-16498 GCA_004027185.1 Glis glis
AGAGAGAGAGAGAGAGAGAGAGAGAGACAGAGAGAGAGAGAGAGAGCTGAGGCTGGCCACGAACCCGGATCCTCCGGTCTCCGCCTCCCAAAGTACTGGGATTACAAGCGTGCGCCACCACGCCCAGCTAAAAATTCACCTTTTTAAAGAGTATGAATCAGTATATTTTTGTTGTTGTTAATATTGTTGTTCTTTGCTTTTGGGTATATTCACAAAGTTATGCAATCATCACTATCTAAGTCAACAACATTTTATCAATCACCCCCAGAAAGAACATTGTATCATTAGCATTCACTCTCCATTTCCCTTCATCTCAACCCCTGGCAACCACTAATCTACTTTTCACTTCTATGGATTTTCCTATTCTTGATATTTCATATAAATGGAATAATATAATATATGACCTATTGTGTCTGGTTTTTCCACTTAGTATACACTTTGCTGGCTTCATCCAGATTGTAGCATGAATTAGTACTTTGATCCTTTTTATGAATAATATTCCACTGTATGGATATACTACACTTTTTATCCATTTGTCAGTGAAGACACATTTTTTTCTATGAGGTTTTCACTAATGGACTACTTCATAAAACCTGGCTACTCATTTTTTATGCTATTATCATAATAATAAGTTTGGATTTATGAGTTATTTTTAGGATAAGAATCTCCCACTAAACTAATCTTCATGAGAGAAAATTGCTTAAATTATGGAAATAGAAGCTGGGCGAGGATGAAATAGACATAATTCAGAGGTAATTAGGCATTACAATTAATAAGGGAGGGAGAATAATGGAGAATAAGTGGTAACGAGTGATGCCCAGGTTTCTGGTTTGGGCAGGTGTGAGGAAATTGGTGCCATGCACTGGGAGAAAGTACAGAAGGAGAAGCAGGTTATTTATTTTGATTGCTTATTTGAAGAGGGGAATTGTGAATTTAATTTTTTTTTGCTGAGCTTGGTATATCTTAGGGCAGACAAAATGGCCAGAATCCAATTGCATAGACCTGCTACATGATTTAGAAGGAATCTGGGCTGCAAATAAAGATTTGGAAGCCATCCATCCGTCTGTCTGTCTGTCTGTCTGTCTGTCTGTCTATCTATCTATCTATCTATCTATCTATCATCTATCTATCTGCTACTTGAAGCCATGGAACAGAATGTACCATCAAGATAGAATGTGCAGACAGGAAAAGAGGACCTAGGATGTGATCCTAGAAAATATTAGCATGGAAGGAGCATATAGAAAGCTCACAGAGAAGATGGAGGTGGCCAGAAAGATAGAGAACAAAGGGAGTATGCAATCACAAAAGCCCAGAGGAGAAAATATTTTAAGAAGAAAAGAATGGTAATGGGGTTATATTCTAAAAATAGGTGGTCAGATAAAATATGAAAACTGCTAACTAAACTTGGCAGCATAAAAAATTTGAGGCAGTTTTAACAAATAGTTACATTATAAGAAAACAGAACTAGAAAAGCAAAGTCTCAAGAAAAGGAGGCAAAAGAGTAGAGTTTAAGTACTCTTACCAAAGGGAAGAGGCAACTACATGGATTGATGGACATATTTACTTGCTTAACTTGCTTTGGTATGTGTGCATCCAGGTAAGTATAGGAAACAACATGTTGTGTAACTTAAATATAGAAAATAAAAAGGAGACAAAAGTGAAAACTGCCAATTTCTATATTTAATAATTTCCAAGAAATTGAATGGAATTGGCCTATTTTTGACATTTAACTTCAACTTCTTGATAGACCAGATAAAAAAGAAAATACAATGGATTATATTATTATTTACCAGCTAGGCAGATATATAAATTATTTCAGAATGATAATCATACAATTTTAAAAGAAAGTTTATATAGACTTCTAAAATAAATGAGTAACATAAGAAACAATATCTTTAAAAATGCTTTTACAACTCATGCAAAAATAATTCTAAAATGGCTATTTGCTTTAAGAACTTAGAATGAACCACTTCTACTCAACATCGAGGAGTTTCTAGACAGGTCAATTAGGCAAGAAAAATAATTAAAGGCATTAAGACTGGAAAGGAGGAAGTAAAGCTATCTGTATTCACAGATGATGTAATGTCCCATACAGAAAATCCTAACTAATCAAAAGAATACCATTAAAGCTAATAAATGAGTATAGCAAGGTGATAGGATACAAAGTCAATACACAAAATCAATTGCATTTCTATACGCTAGCAAGGAACAATCTAAAAATAAAATAGAAAAAATCCATTTATACTTTTTTTTTTTGCGGTACTGGGGATTGAACGCAAGGGCGTTCTACCTCCGCACTATACCCCCAGCCCTATTTTTTTATACTTTATTTTGAAACAGGGTCTCACGAAGTTGCTGAGGGCCTCACTAAGTAGAGAGGGAGAGAGACAGGGAGAGAGAGAGAGAGAGAGCTGAGGCTGGCCACGAACCTGGATCCTCCGGTCTCCGCCTCCCGAAGTACTGGGATTACAAGCGTGCGCCACCACGCCCGGCAAAAAATCCATTTATAAATGCACCAAAAAGTAAAACATTCAGAGTGAACTTAACAAAATAGTGCAAGATGTGTACACTGAAAACTTTAAATATATTGAAAGAAAATAAAGAAAAATAAATGGAACAACATCTCATGTTTATGGATTGGAACACTTAGTATTCTTATAATGGCAATAATCCGTAAAGTGAACAAAATCTTTGTCAAAATCTCAGCTGCCCCTTCTCCACAAATTTACACGCTGATCTTAAATTTTATTAGAAAATACAAGCAATCCAAAAGAGAGTATGGATAGTATCTATATACTACCTGCATCAAAATATCCTGGAGTGTTTAAGTATGAAAATTCCTGGGTCCTACTCCAAACTCTAAGAATCATATTTCCAGGAGTGATGTTCAAGTACTTTTTAAAAATTCCTAGTTGGGTATTATATATAAGCATAAAATGAGTAGAAGCTATTGGGGCTTATAGGATTTCCAGCTGTATTGCCTAGGAGATACACTAAGTGAGAAGAAAAAAAACTAATGAAAGCACAGGCCATCTGTGATACGTGGTGGAAGAGCATACTCACCATGCCCTCTGGGATGAGTTACTGAAACAACTTCCAGAATCAATCAATCAAACAAACAAACTTGAACTTGATATGATACACTAAATTCTGATTGCATAAATTTTGGAAACATCTTCCAAATGAAATAAATTTCTGTTCACTGTCAGTATATCAGTGGTTAGTCACAAAACCAATTAGCTCTTGAGTTCATGATAATAAAGTCAAGTCATCAGAATAATAAATGTTGCTTACTTTCCTGTTTACTATGTACTATGTTCATCTAAGCTATGGGAACAAGTACAATTCATTGAATCACTCACTTCTCTAAGTAAAAAAGCCTAGAAAAATTAAGTAGAGAGGTACACATGGCAGAGTCAGGATGAGAATTTAGACATTTTAGAGTCCTGATCCATAATGATTTTCATGAGACACACTGCTTTCTCTTTAAAGTTCTATGGCATGGGCATTAGTATTCTGTGCACATCAAGTTATATAGCCATTTAAATCTATTTTTGCATTTTAATTCTGACTTAAAACTAACATTAGCAATAATGCCTTTGAATAAATACTTAATTAACAATTATTCTGCTTGCCTAGATAATTTAATGGTTTAAATCTGTTTTTAAAAACAGCTTCTCATGAAAATTTGAATTGATGCTATCTTTTTCCTTCAAAAATTTCCCTATCTCGAAAAGAGTAATTCTTCTTTAAGACATAAATTATAATTACATCGCCTTTATAGATATGCCTGAGAACTAAGTTTATGGAGAGTTTCTTGATTTTTAAAATTTTTATTTTGTTTTATGTGACTATAATGGAACTTTGAGGAATGAATAGGGTTTAATTTGAACACAAAGCTACAGACAAGATTGATTTTTACAAAACTATACTTTTCAATATTTGCTTTTCTAATCTTTGTTGCAGACTACTTAAGACCACTTCTTTCTGTGTCAGATTCTTTCATCAAATATTCTTAATAATTTGTTCAGGTATCTTGAAGGTACTTTTTGGATAAAGAGCTATTACCAAACATCCACTCACACATGGCTAAGAAACTGGTTACTCTGAGGCTTAGAAAATTAGAAATGTTTAATGGCATGTGAATTTCCAGACTGAAAACTGTGCCTGAGAAATTTTCTAAGTAAATATTGATTGAATGAATGATTTCTCTTTATCTTTTAACTTATCACATAGATATAGTATATAATTAGCAAATATAAATAAATATAAAATTGAAAGCACACACCCATTCAAGTATATAAAACATTTTAAATGGTAAATATATTTTGGGCTATTTAGAATTGACCATGTATACTCACTAAAGATATAGGAGAATTTTACCAGATCTGTATACATGTGTGTAAATATAAGTATTAATGTGCTACTCCTTAATCATTTAGAAAAAATCATTTAATGAACTGTTTTTAATTTACTTGTTGCTATTTATTTTCTACTTGTACCTTCAGTAGACTCATTTTAATGCAACTTACCATAAATATACAATATCATCATGCAATGAGATCTAATTACTATAAAGAAATATCAATTATAGTGGATTTTGTTCATTATAGACTGCAGTAAGTACTAACATTGCTATAACTACTCTGAAATCAGAATTTTTTCTTTATAAAACTTGAATTCCAAGTGAAATGTCTATGGTGCATTATTGAATAATATTATTTCTAACAGTGTTGTAAAAGTACATAAGTTGCTTTGTGTGTTTAAACAATCTGTGACTGTATTTATCAAGTGCCAAAACAAAATGTTGCTAGGAATACTCAGATATATTTTCACTTAGAATAAAGATCATTAGGTTTATTCCAAGAAATGTTAGTTTTACTCTAAGAAGTGAAAGCAAATTCAACATCCCATGTTTTAATAGTGAAAGTGACACCAGTATTTTCTTATAAACAAATGCAGTTGAAACTTCTTGCCATCTTATGAAGCAAGTTTCCTAGAGACATCAGCCCAGCTCCCTACAGTTTATAGTTCCAGAAATATTACAGTTACTTAAGTTGAGTACAATGCCTTGATGAATCACATTGCTAGGAGTATGTCATCTTTTTCTTTCCCTTGTAAAATAATGTGCTCTTTTCTTGAGTAAAATAATATTTGAAAATTGAGAATTTAAGGTTATAATCTTTTCCAAACAAAGGTATACTGAATCAGGAATGTCAGTATAGGATTTTTGGCTCCTGGCAAAAATTAATGGGCTCATGTGTTCTCCTCCACACACCATATTAGAGAGCCACAGTTTGCTCTGCTGTTGGAAGAACAGAAACTTGTAAGTCTCTTTCCAAAGAAACCTTGGAAAGCTTTCCTTTGTGAATTAGTGATGAAATGATCCTATGACCAACAAATCAGAAAAATGATCATCTTTATGAATAAGCCAATGTAATTATCAAGTTAGATATATAACAAAGACAGACTTGAAATTACTAGTTTACACTCATATTACAAAATATGCCTTACTTAAGATTCATTTCTTATGTTTAATGACTATTATATGCAGAAACTTTTAACAGAACACAGATATGCCTGAGACAAAAAAGGAAGTATCAGAGACCAAACCATTGAATTATATAACCAAGGTTATATAATTACAAATTGAGATTGGGTTTAGCTACAATAATACAAAATATCACTTATAAATAGGGTGTGCTTTGTATAACACAAAGTCAAATTACAGACTTTTAGAAAACCCAATTCCTCAAAAATGTACATGATTTGCAATTTCAGTATCAGATAAATGTAATTAGATCAAGCTCATCTCTTGAAGCAGAAGGAGGAAGTCTTATTGTGTGCTTGAGCCGACTTCACTGCATGCAGCAGCACACATCACACTGTAAAGATAACTTCCCCCTTTGTGGCTTATGTTATGAAAAAAACAACATAGTGGTTTTTGTGCTTTACTGCTAGTTTTTTCTCCCTGCCTTTCTTCCTGTTCAAAGATCCTTCTCCAGCAGTTTCTCTAAGTGGACAAATTTCAGGAGGGGCATAACCTAACATGTTCGCCTTTTAATACACCTAGCACTTACCCTTTCTTTTCAGAGTATCAAAGAACACTGGCCCTATTTGTAATCTTCCTCAGGACTCATAAACTGCACTAGAACGTATGGGAAAACTTAAATGAGGTAAGGGAAATAGAGACTAAATAAAGCTTATTTTTCGTTATTTTGGCACTCATTCGGGGAGCTTATCTTCAGTACATAATATTTCTTACAAAGAAAGCTGAACTTTTTCAGACTCTTGAGATGCTAATTTGAAGGGTTTCACGTTCTTTTCACTATTGGTAAAGGGTTTACAAATTTCTCTTTCACACATTGTTAGAATCTAGAGTTGGGGAAGATACACAGTAATTCATGCTAAAAGGCCTATTGGGAAATTTAAATTGATTCAGCTAGTCATTAAGCATTTGAAAACCAAGTAAATCAGACTCTTGGAACTAGTGGATACAAACTAAAGATTGTTTAGTAAGTCAATCTGTTTGATAAAAATTTGCCAACATAATAATTTGTTTTACTAGGGGGTAAATAGATAAAACACAAGAAAACAAAGCAACGATAAAGGGTACAAGAATGTTTAGGGGTAGTAAAAAAGACTATATTGCTAATGGGATATAGCTACGAAAACAAACATATTTTACCTGGCATCATCTTGGGAGAATCTCCTTTGCAAGTCCTCTTTACGCCACTGTTCTTTTTCTTTCCCTTGCTCAGGTATATCTTGTGTTTTTTCCTCGTCTCCTGATTCTTTGCTTTTCTCCTTAATACAGGTTTTTGTAATCTTGTTCCCTTCCCCATTCTCATTAATTCTTTCTTCCTTTACCTCTTCCTCCACATGAACTAGCTCTTCATGCTTATCCCCTTCTTTCCCTCCCTCTTCTATTCCCTTTGGTCTTTTGAAAGCAACACAAATGGAAGGCATGCAAATAAACACAAGAAAAAAGAAAACAAAGTCAAGAAAAAAAGGCATACAAAATTAAATCGAAAGGCAATGAAAACGATCACAACATAAACATATAGAAATTATATATTTTAAATATTGAAAATCTTTTTTCTTTGTATGCTGGAGAAGCACTGAGTGAGCAACATTTAATCATATTAGATTTTAAATCATGTTTTTCCTTTATGAAATTACATGAGAACAGGCAAAAGCTGTGATCTCTCCATTACAATAATTTAGCTCAATTATCCATAAAATCTACAGGACAACTGAGAAATGCAAATTATACTAACATATACTCTATAAATTTTCTTGAGAAGGTGAGGAATTTTCCATGTATTTATGAGAATTTCAGGAGGATGGGAATACATCTTACTAAAATGTCAATATTCTTGTTTTCAGAATCCCTGAAATATATTCAGCTAGTAAAAAGCCCTCCAAAATATTATTTTTCATATTCCTTGGGACATTAAAATAATCACACCTACATTGAACCATCATTTTAGTTTCAGTAAAAATATAATAAGAGTTTGGTTTTTAAATTGCAAACATAAAATAATAAAAATATTTCATAAAAATGAAATAACATCTAGTACACAAAATTGTTAGCAGATCCATACTTTTTTTTCTGTGCAAGAAGCCTGAAATGTGGACCAAATAAAATAAAAAGTAATATATATAAAAGTTCCTATTGCCTTATGATATATATTAAATATTTTAGAAATAAAGGATTTTTTGTTATCCAGAGAAAAATAAAGAACTTCTAAAATACATTTAGGAGAGTTTACTGCTGAAGTTCCCTTACTCACCTGATTTTCTTGTTTCCTCTTGGCCGTTCTGATTGGACAGACATGTAGCTTGTGCTGCTGAAACGAGAAGCACTACTAGTCCTTGAAACCGCAGATATATCACTTACATCACTGTCCGAAGATTTAGTGGAAATATTATCTGCCCCTTTATGAGGATCCCATCCTGATCGATACTGTTAACACAGATTGACAAATACGCAGAAGTTGTCAGTATTACCACACAAAGCAATTATTAGCTTTCTCCTATTTCAGCACTTTAACTGTCCACAGAGGATACAGCAATACCCCCACTCAGTTGCATATAAAACAAAAGTGAATGGTAATTATCCTAAAAGAAAAATTCAATTTATACGAAACCCTTGTTTTTAGCAAAGTAATCAGACCATTTTCACCACACCCAATGAAGGCCATTAAAATAGCTTCCAAACAGCCATGGCCTCAGGGAAGAACACTTAGGTAAAATCTGGGAAATAAACATTTGGCTTAATGTTAGGAAGTACAAAATTTCAATTTCTGACTAAAATTTGAAAAAGAAAATGAAAAGTTGCCATTGTAACTTCTAAAAACCAATTCTAGTAGCCATCAACTTTCTCTTTAATCCACTGAAAACCTAGAGATAATATAAAATCTAATTATTAAACACTAAGCCTTTTTAGAAAAGTCAAGAGAAAAGAGAAGGTTTAATTTCTGAACAGTTGCTGGAATTTTGATGAATCCTAGAAATACTAGAAAAAATCATTATTATTTACAATAGTTGAAACTTCCTGGAATTGAAATAATCAGGTAGTTAACTGGCACGGTCAGGGTGCAGGGTACTCTTGGGTGTTCAAATATTCTGGTAAATTGAAAACCAACATAAATATTGTATGTTAATGACCTATTCTCATAAAATACAATTAACATAAAAACTAATGGACAAAACTTAATTTTATAATTAACAACAAAAGGCCATTTGTCAGGAGTCCTCAAGCTTGGATATAAAAAGGATAGACTTTGGAGCCTAGAAAACCTGGAATAAGGAAAACTCTTACTAGCTGAGTAAATTTGAACAAATTAATCTTTAAAAGTCTGATTATTATAAAATAATGAGGATAATAATAACTTTCTTGCATGGTTGTTTTGAAAATTAGAACTAATACATGTATTATATCTGGAATAATGTAAATGAATGAAAACAGTATTATTACTGTATCATTACTACCTGGTGGTTTAACTGAATTCTTACTCTGCACAAACATCAAATATGGCTATTACTGGGTAAGAGAGTATCTGCTATTAGAGTTTTCTTTACATGCATTTCAAACATAACACTGAAAAACCCTTACTAGTCAATTTGGAGAATTTTCTAATCATAGATACTGTCAAATTTCACAAAGTCTTAGAAAGATGATTATCTCATATAAACCACTTGCTGTGATTTGAAGAATTGCTACCGAATAAACAATCCTCCAGGAAAAATGATTCACTACAAATACTACTACATATAAATATTTTGGCCAAGATAAATTGAATGGTAGTAATCTATAGTTTAAACATTAGATCAGATTCACATGATTTGTTTTCTTCCCTTAGGACCTACCAGTACCTAGCTCTCTCTATATATCATTGACCCATTTCTTCAAATGTAAAATGAAGGGGTTATTTCTAAGGCTCCATAAAATTTTAATAATCAAATCCATTAATCTAGAAATGTGTATATATTTAAATTGGATGATAACTGGCCTTTTAAAATCCACTTTATCTTTCTAACTCGTTAAACTCTCCATTACCAATAAGGAAACAAATTCTTTAAAACCTTTTTCTAGGAAATATGTATATAAGTAGAATGATACTTTTTGCTTCTAAAACAAACATTATTTACTTACAATAACCTTATTTTGATAAAATTTAGTTCATGATAGTTTTTCAAATGAAGTCATTTAAAAATACTGAAAATTTAGTTAATTTTTTGTCTAGTATAGCATTTCAATGGGTGGAGCAAATATTATCTATTTAAATCTATCCATCTAATATATATATACACATATAAACATGTAATAAATTGTATACTTATATGTTTTTCACTAGGTTTATTAAAAGTAAATTTGTTCTCAAGTTGTGACATATATGGAAGTCTCATTTTACTTATAATTTTTTGGATATTTCATTTATATGAAAAAGCAAAGGTTTAAGAAATTTTTCAAAGCTATGAAATTGTTCAGTCAATACTGTGCTGAATTTGGCAGACTTTATCTTTCTCCTTCTTATAATTTATAATAAACAGAAGATGCCACCTGATACAATTTCCCTTAAAACACATTATAAGTGGACAGAAAAGCAGTTTGGGTATTATATTTCTTATTTACTTTTGTGTATAGGACTATTATATCATCTACATTCAAATGGAAAACTGAAACTTTAACTCTAGAAGGCAGCAAGGATAATAATGTAGTAAAGGAGCCAATGCTCTTGAATGAGACTGAGTGATTGGCCTGAATCCCAACTACATAAATTATGTTTGTTTACTTGGGCGGATTGCTTTTATGATTCTCAGTTTTATGTCTATTAAGATATGGATAACAACAGTGCCCTCTCTTAGGCTTGCTGCAAGGATTAAGCATGATAACACATGCACTGTGCACAATATCTGACATAGAACAAGAGTTTAATAAATGACAGTGATGACAACGATGGTGATTAGATAGTAGGTGAATACTGGCTTCTATCAATGCCAGGGATATCTTTAGCTAAAGAAATATTAGAATCACCCAAGAATTAAACATTAAGGTTGTCTTAGCTACAAAAAAATATAACTATTTCCACATATACCCAAGAGATTTGATTTAGAAAATATGCCTATAAAGCAAAATTAAAATATTAAATCTAAGTTTGCCACTAAATCCTAGTATGTCTTCTGGCATAACCTTTTTCATTTGACCAGATTAATTCCTTTCCAATTAATTTACGGGGAAATACTGATTCCCTACTGCAGGATGAAGAATAGCTTTTTCACAGCAGGAAATATATGACACTTCTTGGTTGCCATAGAATATGCCTCTTTTTAAATATTTGTCTCAATTCCTTATCAAGATATCTAAAGCCATCTGGTTTTTGTGGACACAATGCTTCTCTAATTGGCTCTTGTCTGCTTTGCTTTGCCTTCAATTCTGAATCCTAATTGCTTACTTGTCCATCAGTTTCAGTGGTTAGGATTCTGACTTGGCCTGTATCTTTTTAGTAGTCCTATTGATGATTCATTGGTGGAAACAGGCTAGCTTAAGGCTTAAATACTTGTTTGGTTTTAAAAACATGTGAACATTGTGTGTGTTGCAAATATCTTTGGCTGAGAATTCTCAAATAATCTAGCTTGCTGAGCTAAAATTTTAGACGTGCAAAATGTAAGGAAGAATAAGATTCCCCATAGAGTTTTATTTCTTTTATATAATTAATTATATACTACCTCTTGTTATAGGTGTGTGTGTGTGTGTGTGTGTGTGTGTGTGTAAGTAAATGTATCATGCTTAATTTTTCCAAACCCTCTATTAGAATACTTATTTCTAAAGGCCAGGACAACATATCTTCCTCATCTTTGTATCTCTCCTAACACCTAAGAGTCATTCAACTTAATCTGATCCCTCTGGCTTGGCCTTCTTAGCAGTTATATAAGGATAAACTCCATCTTAAGGATTCTTTAAAAATATATATTCAAAATACTCAATAATGTGCTTAGCAAATAGCTGCTTCTTGTCTCCAGTGCCTAAAGCATGAGCTTATTAAATTAAAAGGCACCGAATGGAATAATTTATATAAATGAAGACTAGAAACTAGCTAGAAGCTCTAGTTTGATGATATTCTGCTATACCCTCAAGGCTTGCACCAAATGCACTCATCTGTAGACTTCTAAGCAATACAGCATGCTCACCATTGGAATGTAGCTCAGGTTTCCACTACAAATAGCATGTGCTAAACAGAATGAGAAATTTGCAAAGTGAGAAGGAATATTAAAATATTTTTATAAATAAAAATTTGAAGAACATTATTTTGAACATATTTAGAAGAAAACATCTTCGCACATATAACTCAAACCTCCCCCCAGAAATCTAAGTAATAAAATGACCTAATGCTAGAATTTACATTTGAAACAGTTTAATATATTTTTGCATTTATTGAAGCCTGACAAACAAAAGTTATACACTTCAACAGTGAGCTAGAGGCAGCTAAATTATTATCCTACCAAGGTAATGAGCTCTGAATGTTACTAACTAAACTCATTTATTTAGGAATTGGTTGGTGATGTCTTGGTGCTACACAATAAATGTTTTAAATAATTAGCATGTACTAAAACACAGCTGACAGATGAACACTGCTCATTATTCTCTTTAGTGGAATAAAAACAAAGAGGTTTCATGACCTAACTGAAAACTCTGCTCTGAGTGGAGACCATTAAAATCTTGCACAAGAGTGAAGAAGCCTTTCCCAACAACATTTTGATGTTTTATACATTACTATTAAGCAGATCACGAACTAGAAAAATTTACAGGAAATGATTATTTTTGGGGATGTTCCAGACTCCGAGGAGTTCCTAAGCGGCCTGGAAAAGTTAATGTTCTTCCAACGTATATAAAATTAGTGGAAAGTAACAATTAGTGGAAAGGAACAATGTATCTGCAAAGCTTGATTGAAAAGAGGCTATTCTTAAAATTTTAGCATGATATACTTTAGCAAAAAAATTGTATTTCCAAAATTAAAGTTTCATTTTCTCAACTATCCTCTTTTGAAGTTTGTAGGTTAGGTAACTTCCCAGTTTGACTGTTCTACAGCATCTTATCAATTCTGGTTGTTCAATCTTTGTATAGGAACACCTCAGACAAAAGATTGGGTGAGATTATAAGTTTCCTTGTTTGTTTGAACATTATCTTCAGTTTAACACATCTCACCAGAAAACTGCAATTTATTGTTTTAAACGTTAATCTAAAAAACTAATTATTGCACAATTGGGCAATAAAAAGTCCAATTTTGAAGGAAAGTGTTTTATTATTAAGGAAGTACTTGGAAGAATCTTCAAATCATATTCAGGGAGGGTTAACAATCAAAATCAAAAGATGGTTAATCAAAAAATGGAAAAACCAGGGCAAGCAATCTTTGGAAGAGTAAGGGGTGGCTAAAGTTCCAAGCAGGGGTCTGGATGTTAGTCTGGGGGTGTGCAGAGGCAGAGGGTAAGAACAGAGGCAGGGGAAGTGCCACATTGCAGTCAATTAAATAACCATGTGAGCAAGAAGACCCTCTGATTTTAACCATTCCATTTCTATATCATATCATAATTCAAGGATAGTATTTGTTGCCCTTCTCATCGTACCCCAATTGCAGCTATTCTCTCTTTGATGAGCTATTTCTAGATGGTTTTGGTGGTTTTTTTTTTTTTGCGGTACTGGGAATTGAACCCAGGGGCATTCTACCTCTGAGCTCCACCCCCAGCCCTACTTTTTTATTCTTTATTTTGAAACAGGGTCTCACTAAGTTGCAGAGGGCCTCACTAAGTAGCTGAGGCTGGCCGCGAATCCGGATCCTCCGGTCTCAGCCTCCCAAGTACTGGGTTTACAAGCGTGCGCCACCACGCCCAGCTTTCTAGATGGTTTTTCCCTCTGTCCTACCCACGGCTCTTATAGTACTCAACTTGAATACTACACTACACAAAAATTGTATTTGTCAGAGATAATTATGCTCAGCTATGACTCGTAAAGAGAGTATTGTGTGACCATAGTCCCTAGTTGGGAGGGAGAAGGCACAGAAAAAAAAGTCACATGATGCTTGAGGACTTAAGATGCAGCCTCGTCAACAATATTTTGCAAATGCAATCCCGGCTTGAAAGATTCCTGGTAGCTGCAGAGCTCAAGGGAAGGATTCTGGAGTAAAGCACAGCCTAGAGAACATCATGGCTCAGTCTGGAAAGGAGTGGAGGATCTCCATTTGTCACTGGAGGCAGAGGCACCGAGTTTTCTCTTTTGATGGGCCTCAGGCATGATGGATGGCATCTTCAGTCAGTACAATAATAAAACTAGCTATGATTATTACAGGTATGCCCTGTGAAAGGCACTGTTTAAAATAATGTGTGTAGACTGTTTTATTTAATCTTCCCAAGCCTTATGAGGTGGTCTTTGTGATAGAAGGAGTCAGACTGAAGTGCTATCAGGTGGGATGAGCAGGACTCAACCCCTTCTCCATGACATAAAGACAGTCGTCCTCCAAGGCACACCCAAGGTGTTGTCTCTTCTGTGAAGTATTCCTTAACGCCTTCAAGAAGAATTAATCACTGCTCGAGTGTTTCTAAACTACTTTCATCAAGCCTTTGTTATAGTTTTCTCATACAGTATCATGTGAACCTCTTTCTTCTATTATCTCTCTATCTCTAACTACTCAACCTGGTAGATTATAAGCTTCCTGAGGATAATAATGTTTATTCATTCTTATTCCTGTTAGTGCCTATATTCCTATTTTTGTATGCCTATTAGTTATTATATTTTGTTATTATGTTTTTGTATTCCTATTAGTTATTGTATTTCTGTATCCCTATTAGTTATTATATTTTTAGTTATTATGTTTTTATATTCCTATTATTTATTACATTTTTGTATTCCTAGTAGTGCCTGGCACACCACAGGAACTCCAAATGGTTAATAAATCAAGACAAAATGGAATGGCTGACCTTTACCTGGGCTTTATACTGGAGTCTTGTCTCCAGTATGAAGTATCAAGTCAGAGTACAAGACACCTTCATAATAGGTACATGGAGTTTAGCCACTTTAATAATTCCATTCTCTGTGGTGAGGGTAGGCAGTGGTGTTCTGATAGATATTTAATGATCAGCTCTCTGGGGTGAAAAGTTCTAATTTATAGCTCTTGCTGAATTTTGTGATATGAAAACTACCATCATCACAGATTTCAAGTTACCAAGTGGTTACTGTGTGCAGAGTTGGGTACACCACTGGGTGTAAGGTTTAGAAATAGAGGCACTGTTTGTAAGACTCCTTAGGAAACAGTAAGTAAGAGATAATAAAATATCATATCTGTAATTATCTATGCGGGGAAATCTTTGAAACATGGAACAGCTTATGGTAAAAAGCCATTTAAAAAAAAGCAGTTCACCTACAGGTCAAGTAGGTCAAAATTTACTAAAGAGCCAACTCTATCTTGGTCTTAAAAAAATTAATGAGGCAAATAATTTTTCCTGGAGAATGTAGAGGAATAATTATTACCAGTAGTTAAGTATGATTTTCCAGGGACTTGGCTTTGTGGGAACTCTATGCCTATTAGGAATCAACTCCTCCTTGAGAAACATCAACATTTTTTAAAAATTTCCTTTGATTTGCACAATTTTCAGAGGTAGGAATGCCAGTTCTGCAATGAAATCCCAGGTTTAGGGATCTCAGTTACTTGGGGAGCTTATGCTTTCCCTTTAACAAATGAAATTACATTTTATTCTTCAGAATCAATTAACTTCCAACTTGTTCTAAACTATCATTTACTGAAAGTGTTCTAAAAACAAAACCGGACAGTAATCTATTCCACCAGCCAGCGGTGTCTTTAGCTTTCTTCTCCCCTCTCTTCCTGACACTTTTCCTTAATGGTTCTCAGATGATGTTCCTCATGATTTCTCCCCTACTGCCCTGAACATTCCTTCTTAGTCTCCTTTACTGGCTTTACTTTCTCTAACCTCATTTTAAATTATATTTTCCCAGGATTTTCATCTTTAACATTCTTTACTTTTCATTATAATACTCCCCGAGTGTGGTCCAATTCATTATCTATTTTAATTTACCACATAATAACTAATAAATCCTATCTTTTGCCCTTATCCCTCTCCTTCAGGCCTGTATTTGTAGATCTTAACTAGATATCTCCCACACGTTGTTTGTCAGATACATCAAATTCAATATGGTCAAGAGCAAATTTATTCTCCAGATAACTCTTCTTGTGTCTCTAATATTCCCAGCACTATTTATTACACTCCAAAAGATAATTTGTGAGTTATCTTTGAATTCTCCTCCAATATTGTTCATTCTAATCAGTCAAGAAATATTGCTTACTCATTTAGTGAAAACAAATCATCTCAACATTTATCCATTTGGGGGTTATGAATAGGTCCTTGGTCTTTTCTGTTGGTAATTATAGCATTTAGTACCCATTTATTTGTGGTAGTTACTGTTGAATATCTACCCAATATGACTTCTCCCCCTTTATTCTTTACTAAAAAAACTTACATTTATTTTCTTGGTTTACCAACAGCAGCAAAACAAAATAACTTCATTTTCCAGGATCCCTTGTAGCTAGACTTGTCTGACCTCTGAGATATGACCAGGAATCTAGGGGTTGGGGCTTGGGGAGAGCTATACCTTTTCTGATTACATTGAACCGATTCATCTGGTATAGCCATCCATCTTTCACTCTTTTCTTCTCTTTCTGATAGGAGCTTAAATATGAGTTAAGGAGCGCAGTAGCCATTGTGTGAAAATGGGGATGAATGTCCTACTCTAAGAAGGAAGCATGAAGACAGAATTCCTGGCTCCTTTAGAAGTAGCACTAGGAGCCGGGCGTGGTGGCGCACGTTTGTAATCCCAGTACTTTGGGAGGCGGAGACCGGAGGATCCAGGTTCGCGGCCAGCCTCAGCTCTTTCTCTCTCTCTCTCTCTCCTTAGTGAGGCCCTCTGCAACTTCGTGAGACCCGG
>PVJS01044817.1:0-16495 GCA_004027185.1 Glis glis
AGAGAGCTGAGGCTGGCCGCGAACCCGGATCCTCCGGTCTCTGCCTCCCAAAGTACTGGGATTACAAGCGTGCGCCATCACGCCCGGCTACCATTGCATTCTTTATGACATCGTTCCCCCTCCCTTCACTAATCCCCCTCAGTCACTCCCCTGCAGTCTCTGCTCATCTATCCGATGTTGCCCTTATTTCCGAATATCTCTCTAGCTTTCACATATAAGAAAGAACATACATCTATTTGTTCTTTGGGACTGGCTATAATCAGTATAATATTCTCAAATTCCATACATTTTCCTGCAAATGGTGTGACTTTGTTCCTTATGGCTGAGTAAAATCCCTTTGTGTATATATACCAAAGTTTTGTGCTCCATCATCTGTTGATGGACGCCTAGGCTGGGTCCATAATTTGGCTAGTGTAAATTGTGCTGCTTTGAACATGGATATGCAAGTATCATTACAACGTTCTGATTTCATTTCCTTTGGGAAGATGCGTAGGAGCGCTATTGCTGGGTCACATGGTAGCTCCACTCCCAATCTTCTGAGAAACCTCCACACTGACCTCCACAGCAGCTGCACTAGGTTGCAGTCCCACCAACAGTGTAATGGGGTTCCTATTTCCCTGCATCCTCGCCGGCACTTATTATTATTTGCGTTCTTGATGATTGCCATTCTAACTGTAATTAGATGGGATCTCAGTGTAGTTTTAATTTACATTTCCCTGATTGCTAAAGATGATGAACATTTTTTCATATATTTGCAAGCGACTTGTATTTCTTCTTTTGAAAAGAGTCTATTTAGTTTGGTTGCCCATTTTTTAATTGGGATTTTTTTTAGTGTTAAGCTTCTTAAGCTCCTTATATATTCTAGATATTACACATTTGTCAGATGGGTAGGTGGTGAAGAACTTCTCCCACTCTGTAGGCTCTTTCTGTAGGATTTTGATGGTTTCCTTTGCTGCACAGAAGCCTTTTAATTTAATGCTATCCCACTCATTAATTCTTGTTTTAATTTTCTGAGCTTTCAGGGTCTTATTGAGGAAGTTTCTACCTGTACCTATATGTTGGAGTGTTGGTCCTATAACCTCTTCTAGCAGTTTCAAAGTTTCTGGACTAATTTCTAGGTCTTTGAACTATCTTGAGTTGACTTTTGTATAGGGTGAGAGCTTAGGGTTTAGCTCTATTTTTCTACATATGGATAGCCAGTTTTCCCAATAGCATTTGTGAATAGTCTGGGGGTGTAGCTCAGTGGTAGAGCACTTGCTCAGCATTTTATGCCTTCTGTGTCTCTACTTTTTAAGTTTTTTTATAAACCATCAATCATGTGTACACATGAGAATATATCAGCGTCAAACTTAGTACTCTATATTGGGGGGAGGGGAGGCAGAGGGGTGCACCAGGTGCTGTGTGCATGTATGTAACTGTCAACTTGATTTTCATTGTGATATGAGACTATAATGCACCAATAAAAACACACTAAAAATAAAGTTAAAATTACTTTGGTATAAGATAAAATAAATCTTCCCCAGTGGAAAAAAAATTATTGGTGCATTGTGATTGTACATGATAGTGGGATTTATATGATACTTTCATATATGCACATAACATTTGATCTGTTTCCTTCCCCACTTCCCCTTCTACTTGAATTTTTGAATATATGGGATACATTTTTAATAATAATAGTAACTTTTCAATTTAATTTTATTTTTTTGTACTGGGGATTGAACTCAGGGGCATTATTACCCCTGGCTACACCCCCAGTCCTTTTTGAAACAGGGTCTCACTAAATTGCCAATGCTGTCCTCAAACTTAGAATCCTCCTGTTTCTGCTTCCCAGGTACCGGAAGTGTAGGCCACCATGCCAGTTATAATAATAACTTTATAATGTCCTTATCTGCTCATTTTGTGTCACTTCTGGGTCAGTTTTATTGTTGTTGTGTGTGTGTGTTTTGTTTTGTTTTGTTTTGTGTTCCGGTACTGGGGATTAAACCCAGGGCATTCTACCTCTGAGCTACACCCCCAGACCTATTTTACTTTTAATTTCGAAACAGGGTCTCAGTAAGTTACTGCATGCTGGCCTTGAACCTTTGATCCTGCTGTCTTAGCCTCCTAAATACTGGGATAACAGGCATGTGCCACCATGCCTGGCTCCCTGGGTCAGTTTTAATTGAACGATTTGTCTCCTCATTATGAGTTTATTTTTCTGCTTTTTTGAATTCCTGGTGGTTTTATATGTGAAGCTAGGTATCATGAATTTTGTTGTCTTGGGTACCCCAAGAGGCCAACTTATTATTATTACTATTATTATTATTATTATTATTATTATTATTGTGGTACTGGGGATGGAACCCAGAGGCATTCTACCTCTGAACTACACCCCCAACCCTATTTTTTTTTTTGCAGTACCGGGGATGGAACCCAAGGGTGTTCTACCTCCAAGCTACACCCCCGGCCCTATTTTTTATCCTTTATTTTGAAACCGGGTCTCACGAAGTTGCGGAGGGCCTCACTAAGTAGCTGAGACTGGCCGTGCCCCCGGATCCTCCGGTCTCCGCCTCCCAAGTACTAGGAGTACAAGCGTGTGCCACCACGCCCGGCTCTATTTTTTATTCTCTATTTTGAAACAGGGTCTTGCTAAGTTGCGGAGGCCTCACTAAGTAGCTGAGACTGGCCGTGAACCCGGATCCTCCGGTCTCCGCCTCCCAAGTACTAGGAGTACAAGCGTGTGCCACCACGCCCGGCTCTATTTTTTATTCTCTATTTTGAAACAGGGTCTTGCTAAGTTGCGGAGGGCCTCACTAAGTAGCTGAGGCTGGCCGCAAACCCGGATCCTCTGGTCTCAGCCTCCCAAGTACTGGGATTACAAGTGTGCGCCACCACGCTCGGCCAAAGAGGCCAACTTAGATGGAGTGTATTACGCTGTGCTCTTGGGATCATCCTGTGAAAAGGAGGTGCAGGGACCCAGCTTACCTGACAGCATTGTCCTTGAATAACCCTGATCTGTTTTCTCCATATACTCTCCTAGCTTACTACAAATAGACAAAATCATTAGAATATGCAGAGCCTTGTGACCGAGACCCCAGCAGCAACAGCACCAGGAATGTGCTCGGCATCCTCAGTGTTAGCTTGAGATGAACTAGGAACCTCCCGCTTGGATGAAGTCACTTTTGCCCTGACCATTGTATAAGATCGCCTTTTCTGACCCAAGTCTTGGGGGTCACTGGTCTTATTGCTACCCACGACGTGCTTCTGTTCACAAGTCCCCATACATTGTACTTTGTGAAATCCTGGGTCTGTCTGCCTCTGTCTTTGGTTTCACGGTGCTTTGAGTTTGGTTTTCACACACTGGGACCCAGTTTTTCTTCACCAGGAGGGAACTGAAGCAGGATTAGACAGAGGGAAAAGTTTGAGTTCAGATGCAATGTGGGTGATTCCACAGGAAGCTCTGGAGCTAGGTGACTCCTCAGAGTGGCCCCAAATTGGACCAAGGCAGCTAAGCCCTGATGCCCTCACATCCCTCGTCCCTGGGCCCCTGGGATCGGGGTGGCCTCAGGTAAGCAGCTCTGTGGAACTGAGGTCATCCTTAATGGGACCCGCAGCTGAGACCATCTGCTCACAGCACACCGGGCGACTTGCTCAATCCTCCGTTGACATGCTTTAACCTCAGTCCCCACCCCAGCCTCACAGGCTAGCTATTTGGGATTCTCATTACTTCTTCCCCGAGTTGCCACAATGGGTTCCTGGCTTGTCTCTCTGTCTACCATGGGTGCCATTTCCAGCTCATTTGCCACACAGAGGCTGTGATGATCTTTCTAAACACGGGTATCATCATGCCGTTCTTCTTAAAATGGTTCAAAGGCTTGTCATTGCCCCAGGGAATCACGATTTGGACTACCACCTTTCTACACTCTGTCCCTACAAACCACTTAGGATTGGTGCTGGGCTTGACTTCACATGTCTTTGGCTCTTCCTCTGTCAAATACTCCTCCCCCTGACCTCATCTTCTGCTTAGCTCAGTCTCTCTGCTTGTCCATGGAGAATCATCTCCCTATGAAACCCCCCACGACTCTGCTAGCCTGGTTAAGTGGCATTTCAATATGTTATTATAACCCCTCTAATGTGCTTTTGTGTAGCACTTATTATACAAAGTTCTAAATCTCTGTTACTAGAGATTAATCTCACGGAGAGTACAGACAGACATTGTCTTTCTTTAACTCAGGATCTAACACATGGCTTGGCATGTAGGGGCTCTCAGATGATTAGTCAGTAAATGAATGAATGAATTAAATAATTAATTAAAATATTAATTAAATATTTAATTAATTAAATAATTTAAAATGTACTCATCCACCTTTTTTTCCCTTGATTACCGACCCCTGTTTTTTGGACATCTGAAATATAGTTTTTTGAAGCAGGAATAAGTCTTTGAAATGAGGCTTACTTACGGGGTAAGCTCTGAACTTTCCAGTAAAAGTACTACAGGCTTTGCAGTTGAGGCAAGGAGCTGCATTGGCTCGTTACTGAGGATCTTCTCTATGGCTGCACATCACGGAACTCAGGGGAAGGAAATCACTGGCAGCTTGACTCAGTCTCTAGTTTGTCCTGTCTTCTTCCTCTCGTGTTCCATGGAGCAAATGCCAGGAGAAGTAGGTCGGGGGTGTGTGTCCCTTGCTACTATGGCTTGGCTACGGTATGTCCCCCAGAAAAACTCATGTGTTGGCAATGCAGAAATGGTTAGCACTAAAATAATTGAATCAGGGTTCCAACCCCATCAGTTAATAAATCCACTGATGAATTAATAATTCGAGTGGGCTTACTGTGTGACTGTGGGCCCATGGGGTATGCTGGAGGAGGTAGGTCACTGGGGACTTGACCTCGGGGACTATACCTGTTCCTGGTCCCTTCCTCTTGCTCTCTCTGCTTCCTGGATGCCATGAGTTGAGCAGCATTCCCCCTCCAGGTCTTGTGCCAAAATGGTTTTGTCATGGAGCCAACCAACCATGAACTGAACCTCTGAAGCCGTGAGCCAAATAAAGCTTTCCTTCTCTAAGTTATTCTTGTTGGTTATTTTGGTCACAGCAATGAAAAAGCTAACCAATATGCTCAGGGACACTATCTTTTGCTGCTGCTTTCTGAGATTTGGGATTTTAGCCTGGGTGAGAAGTGATATTAACATTTGGAGGATCGTCCCTGCCCCCACTCAGCCCAGTATTGTCCAGACCTCAGCCCTTGCTTGGTGTATTAGTCTGTTTTCTGTTGCTATAACAAAATACCTAGCTGGGCGTGGTGGTGCACGCTTGTAATCCCAGTACTTGGGAGGCGGAGACCGGAGGATCCGGGTTCGCGGCCAGAGTCAGCTACTTAGTGAGGCCCTCCACAACTTCGTGAGACCTGGTTTCAAAATAAAGGATAAAAAATAGGGCCGGGGGTGTAGCTGGGAGGTAGAACGCCCCTGGATTCAACCCCTGGTACCGCAAACAACAACAACAACAACAACAACAAAACAAAATACCTGATGCTGGGTACTTTTGCATGTGTGATACTGGGGATTGAACCCCGGGGCATTCTACCTCTGAGCTATTCCCAGGCCCTTTTTATTTTTTGTTTTGAAATGGGATCTAAGTTACCGCACACTAGCCTCGAACCTGAAATCCTCCTGTCTCAGCCTCCCAATTACTGGTATTATAGGCATGCACCACTCCACCTGGCAATGGTGGGTACTTTGTACAGAAGAGAGGTTTATTTAGCTCACAGTTTTGGAGAGCCAAGGGCATGGCTCTGGCACCTGCTTGGCCCTGGTGACAGCCTTTCGGCTACATCACAACATGCCCGATGGCACAGTGGTAGAACACATGTAAGAGGGAGAGGCCCACAATGAGACAGGAAGCCCAGAGATCAAAGGCCAGGCTTGCTCTTGTTTACAATAACTTGCTCTTATGGGAGCTAACCAGGATCCCCTAAGAACTTTATTAATGTTTTCTAAGGGCAGTGCCTTGTGACTTAATTACATTCCAACAGGCCCCACCTCTTAAAGGTCCCACCACCTCAGATAGCCACACTGGGGCCAAGCTTCCAGCACAGACAGCCTTTGAACACTGTCAAACTGCATCAAAACCTAGGGCTTGGCTTCCTCCCTGAAGGGAGAGGCTCTCGAAGTAAGACAGAGAGTCTTCAAAGCCACCCGTCACTGTTGACAGGTATTTAGTGCCTACCTCACTTACAGATCACCAGATTCTAGATGGGGTTTACACTGCTCACTAGAGGTAACCCTGCCCTCTTCCTCTAGTGTTCCTATCTTACCTATATGCAGGAGCTCAGAGACAGTGATGTGGGTGACAGTGATCTTTCAGCAAATTCCCACACCTTATTCATCCGTATTCATTCCTAAAAAGACCCTTAAACAGAATCCCATATTGCTTCAGATACCACTGGCTTTTTGCGGTACGGGGGATTGAACCCAGGGGCGTTCTACCTCCGCGCTATGCCCCCGGCCCTATTTTTTATACTTTATTTTGAAACCGGGTCTCACGAAGTTGCGGAGGCCTCACTAAGTAGAGAGAGAAAGAGAGAGAGAGAGAGAGAGAGAGAGAGAGAGAGAGACAGGAAGAGAGAGAGAGAGTGTGAGCTGAGGCTGGCCACGAACCCGGATCCTCCGGTCTCCGCCTCCCAAAGTACTGGGATTACAAGCGTGCGCCACCACGCCCGGCTACCACTGGCTTTTTGGAAGTCACAAAGACTCTTTGGGAAACTAAATAATTTATTTTACAAGGCCATTCCCTGTCCTGGGAGGTTTTCATGTTGAATTCTATTAACAGCTTTTGTCTTCTGTTATACTGCGTATATTAACAATTAAAAGCCATTTAAAATAATTGATTCAATTCACTAAAGCCAACAAATTAATTAACTGATGCATAATTAATCGGAACAGCAAGGCATCCATTCTTCGGGGACCAGATAGGAAAGCTGTGATTTGTGCGCTCAGGAACGGAGCAGATAACAGCTGCGCTCTTGAACCTGATACGGACGTAACCAGGGTCATAATTTCGGAGGCCAAGGCCGTTCAGACTGCAGTGGGAACTCTCGGCTCTCCTGCTCTACTCCACACAAGGAAGTGTTAAACTATCGATTCGTCAGTGTGGGCTGCCACAGCAAACAGAACGCATAGGCTGTGTGGCTGGAATGGCAGACATTTATTTCTCACATTGCTGGAAGTTGGAAAGTCCAAATCCAGGCGCCTGCAGATTCGGTTCCTGTTAGGACTGTCCTCCCAGGTAGCAGACAGCTGTCTTCTTACTGGGTCCTCCCAGGGTGGAGAGAAAGTGGGCTTTGGTCTCTCTTTCTCTTTTTTTTTGCGGTACCGGGGATTGAACCCAGGGGCTTTCTACCTCCGCGCTACGCCCCCGGCCCAATTTTTTATACTTTATTTTGAAACCGGGTCTCACGAAGTTGGCCTCACTAAGTAGCTGAGGCTGGCCGCGAACCCGGATCCTCCGGTCTCCGCCTCCCAAGTACTAGGATTACAAGCGTGCGCCACCACGCCCGGCGGGTCTCTTTCTCTTTTTCTAAGGACACTATTCCATCATGCAGGTCCCACTCTCCTGCTTTCAACAGCTCCCGAAGACCCCATCTCCAAACACCACCATGTTTGGAGTTAAGGCTTCAACATGTGAATTTGAGGGTGACATACACAAGAGATCCAGAAAAATTATGTTCTGGCCAGGTTCCAAGACGGACACAGACATTCAATGGGATGTCAGAGCTGGAGGATCTTCAGAGAACATCCCGGTCCATGGCTCAGTATATACCAACATACTCAAATTGCCATCCAAGGAAGGTGCTTGTTTGTCATTTGT
The DNA here is from genome assembly GCA_004027185.1 of Glis glis. Taxonomy (NCBI): domain Eukaryota; kingdom Metazoa; phylum Chordata; class Mammalia; order Rodentia; family Gliridae; genus Glis; species Glis glis. The sequence continues at coordinate 7,848 of PVJS01044817.1, forward strand.
TTCTGGACCTTTTGGCCTATAAGAAGACAAGTCCAGAAATTCAGAGTAAGCGTTTGATAGCATTTTGACAGGGTAACTTTATGTTTGCTGGATCTTATTTGTAAAATCGGAGGCTTATATTTTTATGTCTTTTTCCATTAAAATTTTCTCGCAGCTCATTTTTATTGTGTTTAAAACAAGTATCAGTGTACAAAGGTTATAAATCATAAAAACAAAGCAAACTGTCCCTTTACTTAGAGATGTTTCTAAAAGCACTGCCTTGGGTCATTTCGGAAATCTTTTAAGATCAAATCTTACGAAACACCATCTTGCCTGACCATGTTGGGGGAAGATAACATTTCTAAGGTGCTTTTGCAACCGAGTTAGAAAAGGAGATTTGAGCTGCCTTGAATTTGTCTCTGGGGGTGCTAGTATGCTCTGCAGAGTTCAGCACTATCTAGAGAATGAGATGAACAAAGATGTATCAAAGCCACAGAAGCTGTAAATAACACAGCCGCAGTGATACTCACTTTGAACATGGGCCCACTGAGAGGGTCATGAGTTAACTGTGAGAAGTCACGTCATTGTACAGTCGCCAGCCACAGCTGTGCATTAGAGTGCATTAGAGTACAGCACAGTGAATTCATGTTCTAGCTCAGATAACAAGTGGCAGGGACTAGGGACCTACATGCCGGGCTTTTAGTGAGGAAAGAACAGAAAAAAAAACAACCTATGTGATATTATTGGAGATAGTGAAATCTTCATGTGCAGGTGAGACCAGAGGTAGTGTCTTAGTCCATTTTCTGCGGCTAATAACACAGTACCACGGACTGCATAACTTGCAAAGACAAGAGGTCTGTTTTGGCTCCGGGTTCTGGTTGAAGGTCGAAGGCTTTGGTGATGGTGCAGAGCGTCTCGTGGTGAAAGACAGGGAGCACGTGAGAGACCCAGCAAAGCTGTCTTTCATAACAGACCCACTCCTGAGATGAACCCCTAATCCATTGTTGCAGGAACAGTTAATGCATCCATGAAGATGGGGCTCTAATCGCTCTGATCACCTCTTACAGGTCCCACTTCTTCATACCGTATATGGGGATCAAATTTCCACAGGAGTTTTGGAGAGGATAAACCATATTCAAGCCACAGAAGGTATGTAGCCGTGCCAGTACTTTACTGATAAAGTGGAAAGGGGCTGGGGATGTAGCTCAGTGGTAGAGCTTGTGTGTAGCATGCAGGAGGCCTGGGGATCAACCCCCAGTGTGCGTGTGCATGCACACATACACGCACGCACGTGCACACACACACACACACCCCGGAGAGAGCACAGCCCTTGTTCTGACTTGACGGGAAGTGGTTGATCTCTGGGACGTGACTCTGAGTTGTCCTTGGATTGTGGTAATGAGGACACCCACCCGCATGTTAGCTAAGGACTTTTTTTGCTGTCGTAGCTAGAACAGCTTTTGTAGGTCCTTGGATGTGATTTTAAGGTCTATCCTGACGATTTATAGGTTATCATATATGCACATATGGGCCATATAGGTTGACTCCCCACAGAGCCACACATCACCTACCTTTCCTTGAACTCTTGCTATGTGCAAGAGCTTTCTCTGACTTAGGAATGAAGAGGGCCTGGGGTTTGGGTTTGGTGCATGAGTGCTCTTTGAAATATGGTCTCCAGATTTTAAAAAGGGAAACTGCTCTTCTGAAAATAAAAGCTGCCTCCTGAAAAACGGCTACCCTGTTGCCTTATCCCAGAAAAGAAAGTGGAAGAAAAGGAAGAGAGTGTCCGTCACCTGCAATTGTACGTGGGATCCATTTAGCCACATGGATGGAGACAAATCTGACTTAGCAGATTAGGAATATTATATTTCCAAAATCCAAGCGGGTGACTTGACTTAACATATCTGATACTTTTTAAGTCACCTTGATAGCAACAGAGAATATCAGTAGTGGAAATACACAGACAGTTCTGGATTCAAAGACTAACTTCACCACTTCCTAGCTCTATAACCTGAGACATTTTATTGGAATTCTCTGAGCCTCAGTTTCCAAATCTGTGAAATAAAGACATAACCTCTGCTCTGAAATGTGAAGAAATGGCTCGCTGCTCTAGTTTGGATTTGGAATGTCCTCCAAAGGCCCGTATGTGGAAGACTTGGTCCCAGCCTGTGGAGATGCTGGGAGGTGGCGGGACCTTTTGGAACTGGGCCTAGTGGAAGGAAGTTGGGTCATTGAGGAGTGACCATGAAGGGGATGTTGAGACCGCAGCCCCTTCCTGTTTCTCCCCCTGACCTCTTTTTTTTAATGTTCATTTATTGGTGCATCGTAATTATACATTTTGATGTATGTCAGGGTGAGGGAGGGCTAAATGAGCAAGGTGTGCATGTATGATGGTGATATCCCCCTGACTTCCTGACTGCAGGGAGTGAGCAGCTTTCTCTCTCCCTTGCTCATGACAGGATGTGTTACCTCGCCACAGGCCAGAAAGCAATGGGCCAAATGACCTGAGTCTCAAACTGTGAGCCAAAAAGAGCCTTTCTTCTTCATAAGTTGATTTATTATGGGTATTTGTTACAGACATGGAACGCTGACTAACACTCACATTTATAGGACACGTCTTATATACTAGTGTCTGTGCTAAACATTTGCCTATGTTTTTTCACTTGACCTCATAGCAAACCTTTCAAGTTATAAACTATGACGATCCAAGACCCAAATTCGAACATTCAACCATTACAGCTTTAGAGAAAAAGTATATAAAGAATTTAGCCTCGCGCCTGGTACATTGTAGGTACTTAATAAGCGGAGTCATTCTTCTAGTTATTATTATAGCTATCACTGGTCAAGGAGACTAAGTTAACATGGGAGATGAAAACGCGAACATTCGGCCTTTGCCCTGGATTACCTCCTGTGCTAGAAGCATCTCTGACTCCTTTGCCTTAAGGGCACAAGGAAGAGACCACATTCTTCAGGCCCAGCCCCAGTCCCAAATACGTCAGTAAGAGAAGCAGGTTGAGCACCACGGCGAACTTCAGGAAGAAAATAATCCTAGGGACCAGTGGAAGGCTCCACGACCTTTCACTTATCTCCCAAGGGGTGTCTATTTCCTAAAACTCATTTCAGAGGCTCCAATGCCAGTCCTTCTGCTGGGACAGCAACAAAGTTCAAATATGCAGATACCCAGGAGAGGGCACACATTCCAAAAATAGGAATACATTTCAGACACACAGCTGAAAATAATATTAGATTTTAATAGATATGACAGAAAATGCTATATTTATTTATTTATTTATGACACTGAGGATTGAACCCAGGGGCATTCTGCCCCCAACTTACACCCCCAGCCCTATTTTATTTTTTCAATTTGAAAACAGGGTCTTGCTAGGTTGATGAGAGTCTCACTACTTGCTGAGGCTGTCCTCGAACCTGAGATCCTCCTGTCTCAGCCTCCCAAGTACTGGGATTACAAGCATGCGCCACCATGCCCAGCTTCAGAAAATATGTTAAAATGTAGAAAAACAGTGGTCACCTGGCCTGGGTCAGAAGATGCCACTGAAAGCTGAAGGGGCTGGAAGCAGGTGGGGTGGGTGGGAGGCTCGGTTCTTTGCATGGCTGGCAGTGTTCTTTTCCCACGTGTAGACAGATTAAATACTGCGAGCAATGAGAAGCTTCTAGAAGGAATGTGCTGTGGCTCCGTGCACCTCAGTGGGACTGTGCTTGCCACCCTGCCCAGCCAGGCCCTCCTCTCAGACTAGGAGCCTGGGTTTATATAATCACATAACGTCCCTCCACCCCTCTCCCCTTCAACTTTGACTACATGTGTGTGTGTGTGTTAGATTTTCCTCATTGTGACAAACTGCCTGAGGAAAACAACTTAGAGGAGGAAAGATTGGCTTTGGCTCCCAGGCCCAGAGGTTTCCATCCTTGTCATCTGGCTTCGTTGTTTCTGGGGCCTGAGGTGAGGCAGAGCAGAGAGAAGCTGATCACCTCATGGCAGCTGGGAAGCAGAGAGAGAGAGAGAGAGACGCGTGCCAGGGACATGACACAGTCCCCGAGGGCACGCCCTTTCTACCAGGCCCCACCTCCCCACCTCCTGCCAACAGTCCATTCATCTCTGAATCCATCCTGGATTCATCCACTCGCCATCCAACACTTCCCCGAAGTCCTACCTCTGGACACTGCTGAACTGGGGACCAGGCCTTTAACACAGAAACGCCGGGGCATTCCAGATCCAACCATAGCACTGTGTATAATGCTTATCCAAAGCAGGCTGCCTGACCGGGCATGGCGGGCCACGCCTGGAATCCTAGTACTTGGGAGGCTGAGAAAGGAGGATCACAGGTTTGAGGGTGGCCTCAGCAACCTAGTGAGACCCTGTTTCAAAATCAAAATAAAATAAGACTGGGGATATACTTGGAGGTTAGAATGTCCCTGGGTTCGATCCCTGGTACCAATAAAATAAAATAAAAAATAAAATAAAATAAAATGTAGGCTTCCTGGGTTCAAATCCTGCCCTGCATTTTTCAGCTGCCTGGTGTTGGGCAGGTGTTTAATCTCCATGAACAGGTTGCTCAGGACGCCAGGGATGATTGTAGGGGGACACTGTGCCCAGCAACTGGTCCCTCAAAGCCTCTCCCAGACTCCAGGCCACTGGGCAAATCAAAAGGAAAGCGGTTGAGATCTGATAGGAGGAAACTAGCATAGGAACCAGAATCAGTCAGCTCCACCATCTTCCCCATTGGCCTCCCCTGCCTGGGGGGAAGGAGGCTCTGCTGGGGACAGAGCCTGCGAGGCTGAGGGAGACACAGAGAGGAGCCTTGTCCTCAGCCCTGTGGGACCAGGGCGCCATTCCTGCCCCTTCCTGTCCTTTCCCCTCCAGCCTGGCGTCTCTCAGATCCACGGCCGCGTGGCTGAGTGCAGGGCGACACATTGATGAGCCACAGGAAGTGGCCGGCATAGTCCAGCCAGTGTCCTGAGCGCTAAACGCGGTCCACAGGGACCTGGCTGCCTGGCCGGTTCTGGATCTCCTCATGCCAGCCTGTCCCTGCCTTACACTAAGTGTCCCGCCCTGGCCAGCATGTGTTTTGCCCTTGTGACAAAGAGTTATTAGTGTACAGAGATTACCGTTTCAAAATGTTTCCTTTCTGTGGAAACAGATTCAAACCAGTGACTCATTTTTTTTTTATGTGAATATGGGTCTTTCAAGACCCAAGTCATCTAGGGCAGGAAGAAAGTGTTCCCGCCTTCCCACACCGTGACCCCATTTCGCTACTGTCCCATGGCTTCCTCTGAGGTCAACAGAAGGCCGTGGATGAGACAACCTTCCAGGGCTCCTTGGTCTTACCTGCTTTGGTATGGTCGGGACTGTGGTGCCCAGTGATATCATTGCACATCCTGAGCCTTGGTTTCCCTGTCTACAAACTGAGCTGCGGCTGTCTTATGACCATTAACTTTTCTTTTCTTTTATTTTTGTACTGGGGATTGAACCTAGAGGCATTCGACCTCTGAACTCATCCCTATTTTTATTTTGAAACAGGGTCTAAGCTAAGTTGCTGAGGGTCTCGCTAGTTTCTGAGGCCTCGAACCCGTGATCCTCCTGTCTCAGCCTCCCAAGTACTGGGGTTACAGGCCTGCTCCTGTGCACCCGTGCCCAGTGTGACCATTTATTTGCTATGAGTAATCATGAGCTTGGCATTCTCTTCCCAGGTCTAAGCATCCCTCACACCATGCCTGCACCCCCACACTCCCCAAGAAAAAGGAAAAGGAGAGGTTTAATGAGCTTCTGGAGGTGACGTTCTGACAACAAAGCCTGTATAAATATACTATTAAAAGCAGTTAGTAAAAATTATCCACAAGATCCCATAGGAGGATCACATAGTCAGCGAATGGCTGCTGAGGGTCTACCGTGTGCTGAACAGTGATCCTTGGGGAAACTGAGCTCAGATCCTTGTCTGGAAAAATAGGCGGTATTTTATGGGGAGATAAATGTGTGAATCGAAGGGGGAAGTGCCACAAAAGAGACACAAATTAAGCACAATGAGTTCAAAGGAGAGAAAGTGAACGGGAGCCAGGAAATCAGGCTGTGCCTGTGCCTTAAAGGCACCTGTAGGGATGGCTTTGTGGAGGAGAAGGTGTGGGGGACAAGTTCTGAGGGTCTCTAGGATGTGGCTCTATGAAGATGGCACGGGGGATGGGGGGTAGAGGGAGGGAAACGGTCCAGAGGACAGGCATGGTGGGGAAGCCCAGGCAGGGTCCCTGGGCAGTGAATGGTCCTATTAGCTTGGCCGGGTCCTGGGCAATGAGGTTGTAAGTAGAGGTTGAGATCTTAGAAGGCCCGAATTCTTAGCTCTATTCCTAAATCATTAGAAAATGTGGGCAGTTTTGCAGCAGAGAATGACATGCAGAAACAGAGTGGAAGGAGAAAGGTAGGGAGAAGGCTCCCTGTGTGGAGTGCAGAGAGGGTAGTACTAGTTCAAATTAGAGAGGATGATGGTTGCCGGGCATGGTGGCACACGTCTGCAACATCAAGGCCAGCCTGGGACATTTAGAGAGACCCTGTCTCAAAATAAAAAATAAAAGGGCTGGGGATGTAGCTCAGTGGTAGAGTACCCCTGGGCTCAATACCCAGTACCACCAAAGAAAGAGAGAGAGGAGAGAGAAAGGAGTAACAGAGAGAGAGAGAGAGAGAGAGAGAGAGAGAAAGATAGAATGAATAATGGTCTCAGTAGTGCAGAGGAGGGAAAGGATTAAGGACAGAAGGGTCACACATGGCTCCAGTTTGCCAGGACCTGACCTGGCTTGTGCCTATTGTTCTTATCTAGTGATCAATAAAGCTCTCTTTACAAGTGTACCAGTGGGGATAACAAAGGACAGTTGTACCTGGCAACCTCAGGGAATTCGTTCCAGGACCCCCCATGGATACGACAATGTGAGGTGCTCAAATCCCTTATTTAAAGTGGCACCGTATTTGCATAGAAGCTAGGTAATCCTCTTGTATACTTGAAATCATCTCTAGATTACTCATAACCCCCAATACAATGTAAATGCTATGTGATTTGTTATACTGTATTATCTAGGGCATAATAATGAAAAAAATGTTGGTAGGTATTCAGTATAGACACGGCTCCCCCCACCCCAATGTTTTTTTAGCCATGGCTAGCTGACTCTGCGGGTGTGGAACCCCATATAGAGAGTGACTACGTGTGGCCACCCTCGTTAAAAGTGCTGTGAGTTGAGTACGTGGAAAGGAGGGACAGGAAAAAAACAGGTTTGGGAGGAAAAACTCTGATTGTGGGGATAGTAAACTTGAGGCAGTGTTTGGCCTTCAAAGTGGAAAAGATAACGATAAAAATAATAGGCAAGCTGGGTGTGGTGGCGCACGTCTATAATCCCAGTACTTGGGAGGCTGAAACAGGAGGATTGAGGTGCAGGGCCAGCCTCAGAAACTCAGCAAGGCCTTCAGGAACTTAGTGAGACCCTGTTTCAAAATAAAAAATAAAATAGGGCTGGGGGTGTAGCTCAGGGTTCAATCCCCAGTATCCCCCCAGAATAGCCAATATGGATGGAGTGTTGACTGTGGGCCAACCACAATATTTTCTTACCTATTCTTCACTAGAACCCAATGAGGTAGGTTCTATTATTATTCTCATTTTACACCTAATAAAACCGATCCTGTGATCAGTAAACAGTTGGAAATTCAGACTTTGCTCTGGAGAGAATTTGAAGTAGGGACAAGGACTGGTGAAACACCCACCAAGAGGAGTGGGCTGATTCCAGAAGGTTCTGGTGGGCTGGGAAAATACAGAGGAGCAGAGGATGCGGGTCAGGAACAAATGTGGAAATAGCAGGAGGAAGAGGAGGTCAGGAAAAGCCAGGAGGAGCATTCAGGTAGAGACGGAGAAACCAAAACAAGCGTCATGAAGACAGGGCAAGACAAGAGCAAAGGACGCTGGTCACACCGACGCGAGCGTGCGCGGCCGCGCTCCTGGTGGGGATGGATGGAAATTGGAGGGCTTCTGCTGGATCTTGTGCCTGTTCTTATTTCTGAGTACTTGCTCTGTGTTCTCTAGGAAAGTAGGATGCAGTTAGCTGCCAGGTTCCTTTTTCTTTTGTTGTTAGATTTTAAAAGTTACCGTGGTGAGATGACTGTCTGGGCTAGAATGCATTCGCTCTCAGTTTCGATGTGTAGTCTTCCTCTCTCTTCACCACCATCCTCCCTGGGTAATTTGGTCAGTTTATGATGATCCTCTTCCCTCCTCCTCCTCCTCCTCCTCCTCCTCCTCCTCCTCCTTTTTCTTATTATTCAGGAAAGAATTTGAGGGTGTCTCAGCTTTGGCGCTGTTGACATTAGGGACCTGGTAATCAGTGCTGCGGAGACCTGTCTTCTCCATGGCTGGAGGTTCCGGAGCCTCCTTGGCTTGTGTCCACTAGGTGCCAGTGGCACCCTCCTCCCGGACTCATGACAATCAAAAATGTCTCCAGACGCCGGGCGTGGTGGCGCACGCTTGTAATCCCAGTACTTTGGGAGGCGGAGACCGGAGGATCCGGGTTCGCGGCCAACCTCAGCGCACATGCGCACGCGATCTCTCTCTCTCCTCTCTCCTCTCTCTCTCTCTCTCTCTCTCCTCCTGTCTCTCTCTCTCTCTCTCTCTCTCTCTCTCTCTCTCTCT
>PVJS01044818.1:0-16497 GCA_004027185.1 Glis glis
CTGCTGGGCCTCCTGTCTCTCATTCCCTCGCCGACCCTACACCTCCTTCAGGGATTCCCTTGGACCGGTCGAGGCTGGACCCCGGCAGAATGGATCACAAAACTATGGGATGTGTACACAATGGAATTTTACTCAGCCATAAAGAAGAATAAAATTATGTCATTTGCAGGGAAATGGATGGAACTGGAGAACATTATGCTAAGTGAGATTAGTCAGTCACAAAAAGTGAAAAGTTGGATGTTCTCCCTAATATGTGGAAGCTAGGAAAATGGGACACAGGAGGAACTCCAGACAAAGGATGAGAAACCACAGATGAGTGAAGAAGGTGACCTAACTGAGGGAGATGGGAGGGGGAAGAGGGAAACACCCTAATGCACATGATGTACATACACAAACTTATCAAAGTCAATCACTATGCTGAGCACAGGAAGGAGGGAAGAAGGGAATAGAGTGCAAACTGAGGGAGGGCTAAATGAATGATGTGTGCATGTGTGCCTCTACTACCCTGAACTTCATCAAGATGTATTATTACAATGCACCAATAAAATAAAAATGACTATATTTCTGTGTCTTTCTTTTCTTTACTATAAAACAGGATTTCAATATAATAAGTAACTTCTAGCCGATAGAGATAAGGGGATGCTGAGACTTACCAAGGATACAGGTGGATAGTAAGGCTTTAAACTTTAAGAGTAAAAATAAACAAAGAACAAAGTGGGCTTCTACCATGCAACCTCCTGACCTTGCTAACTAAGTGACACATTTTGATCAGTGATGTCAGACCTGTCTGTCTTTGTGAGGATGAACAAAGAAGGCTAACAAAAGAGGCTTACAAGCAGAGACAACTAGCAACCCAACACCTACTGTGGTGGGAAAAGAAGACTACCGGCTAGCAGGATAGGAGGGACAAGATAATAAATTCCTATAAAAGACTGCATTTCCAAAGGCATCAGTGTCTCACTTTTGAGGCACTCCATCACTCTGATGCGGTGCTTTCATTGCTCTGTCCAACCTTCTGTCTGTAATAATAAAACCTTTATTAAGCTTGTAGAAGTTCTGGCTTTTTTTCTAAACTAGCCAAGAACAACAACCCACAGCAACATCCCCAATTACATCAGAGATGTTCCTCTGAGGCTGAATATGGTTTCTGTGACAGTTTGGCAAGTGGTGGCTCCATCCTGCGTGCGCCGCATGAAGGCTGCTGAGTCTCAGGTGGTAGAGGTCCTGGTGGGGTGGGGGATGGGCCTTAGAAGGTCTGAGGCTCCTGGAAGGAGAACTTATTTAATTAAAAAAGGGCCTGAGTTATCTGTGTAGGTGATGGAAACTAAATAAGATGCAAAACTATGCCTATGATGAAAGTACAATTTGGGGGAGTACTGGGGATTGAACCCAGGAGCATTCTACCTCTGAGTTACACCTCCACCCCCCCTTATTTTTGAAACAGGGTCTTGAAAAGTTGCTGAGTTTGGCTAAGTAGTGCTGAAGCTGGCCCTGAACCTGTGATCTTCCTGTCTCAGCCTCACAAGTGCTAGGGTTATAGCGCTGTCCCATCCCTCCTAGCAGAAAGTACAATTTTATATTAACTCCCATCACAGCCTAGTTCTCATTTCTATTCCCATTTCACTGAGGAGGCAGAGGCCTCCCTGGGCTGAATTCCAGGAACTTCACCAGGCCAGGCCCTGGGCTGCAGGGATGGGGGTGGAGGGCTGAGACACTGCTTTAAAGCAATAGAAAATTCTGCTTGTATTCATACACATTTCTTTTTCTTTATTTTAGTTTAATTTTCATTCTATTCCATAATTCATGAGATGAAATTAAACCCCAAATATTTTGAGATGAAAGCAGACTCTGGAAAGTAATTAGAAAAACTGACATATGAAAGAAGTAGGCCATTTTTCAGGATAAAGTGTGGATCCAGGTTACGTAAAGGAGGTAGGATGCAAGTTTTATGAGGATTGCTTTGATGACCCATAGGAGCGCAGTTTGTGAGATTCAGTTTCTTGTCCCAATGCTTTTGGGCTGTAGAGAGGCAGCACATCATGGTGAGAAGTGCCTGACAGAGCAGAGGTGCCCAAGTCATGGATGGGAAGTGAAAAAAAAAAAGTGACTGGGGTCCCATAATCTCCTCTGGGGCATGCCCTCAATGACCTTAAGCCTCCCAATAGGCCCCACCTCTTTTTTTTTGTACTAGGAGATTGAACCTCCAAGCTATACCCTTAGCCATCAGACATAGAATGCCCCTGGATTCAATCACTGTTACCAAGGGGGGGTGGAGATATTCAGGTAGCATGGGTGTATAACTACCATGTGAAATAGTTACATTAAAGTAGTTTGCCAAAAAAGTAGTTTGCTACTATTTTTATTAGTATTATTTTTACATTTCTTTAAGGAGGAAATTTCTAATATTGTTTGATGGATAGCAAATGTAAACTACCTGATTATAAAACACACACAAATATACATACACATGATTTTTTAAGTTTACTTTGTAATCTAATGTGTAGTAAATATACCTAAGTGCCTCATGTGAACTAAATATATTTTCTTGCTTTTGTTCCATGAAATTTGATATATATCCATTATATCAAACTAATTATTTTGTTTTTAAACTATCAAATCCTTAACACTTCACATCAATTTTAAAATGTAAATACAGACATAATATATTTAAATATTTCCTATGATTGGGAGATAACCATTTTGCTTTTTTGGGAATCTGTGTGCCAATATCTCCATAGAAATGGAATGGATTCATAACTCTTTCTCTTCAAATGGCTATTTCCCTGGTGTTTTCAGGAAATTTCAACAAAATGGAAGGTTCCACTTACCTCTTTACTTCCGAGGTATGAAAGTGTTCATTCCCCCAATTGCTTTCTTTCCAAGATGACCAATTGTCATCTTCACATTACACAGAAACAAATCTACCTTTTTTTTTTTTTGGTACCGGGGATTGAACCCAGGGGCGTTCTACCTCCGCGCTATACCCCCGGCCCTATTTTATATACTTTATTTTGAAACCAGGTCTCACGAAGTTGCAGAAGGCCTCACTAAGTAGAGAGAGAGAGAGACAGGGAGAGAGAGAGAGAGAGAGAGAGAGAGCGAGCTGAGGCTGGCCGCGAACCTGGATCCTCCGGTCTCCGCCTCCCAAAGTACTGGGATTACAAGCGTGCACCACCATACCCGGCTCAAATCTACCTTTTATAGATTCACAACTCCATGCCATCCAAGGTGGCATGTATTTTTAGTCACCTGATTTAAAAAAATCAGTCATAAAGAACAAAATTATGTCATTTTGCAGGAAAATGGATGAAACTAGAGAATATTATGCTAAGTGAGATCAGCCAGTCTCAGAAAGTCAAGGATCATATGCTTTCTCTCATATGTGGAAGCTAGAGAGAAAACAGAAAACACAAGGGACCCAGAAGCACTCTACCTATGAGCTACAACCCCAGCCCTGTTTTATTTTAAAACAGGATCTCACTAAGTTTGCTGAGGGCCTTGCTAAGTTGTTAGCAAACTGGCCTCAAACATGCTATCCACCTGTCTCAGCCTCCCAAGTACTGGGATTGAAGGCATATGACACTACACCCAGGTTTTAGGGGTTATTTTTGAGCAGAAGCTCAACTGTCTATGTTAACCACTCTCTTGTGATGTCATATTATTATAAATTTGCTTATATTTTGAGAGAGATTATTGAATAAGCAACTGACTATTGTGAATGTATGTTCAATTTACATCCCCCCTTTTTTGGTACTGGGGATTAAACCTAGGGGTATTGTTCCTCTGAGCTACACCCCCATCCCTATTTTACTTTTTAACTGGAAATAGGTCTCACTAAGTTGCTGATGGTCTCACTAAATTGCTGAGGCTGGCTTGAAACCTGTGATCCTCCTGTCTCAGCCTCCCAAATATTGGGATTACAGTCTAAATATCTCTCATAGGTTCAGGGGATTTGGTTTTTCTGGTGCAATCACAGTGGAATATGAATACTCTAGAGTCATGAATCAAGAAGATGTAGGGACTGACCATTGGGAAGCAGCCAGTGATTAGTGTAGATATGTTTACCAGCCACAAACTGTGGTTCTTTAAAACAGCCAAAACAATATGAATGATGGATGAGAGAGTACCCAAGGACACAAAGGTGCTCACCAGGAGAAGGATGCTTTGGGTAGCTCTGGACTCAGGGGAGGATCTGGGGGAGATGGTCTTATGAAGGTGTTGCACCTGCTGCTTGTGCCTGTACAGCATGAAAACCATTGAGCCACTGGCCCAGAGCATGAGCCCCACAAAGAGTACATCGCAGATTAACACCATTGGTACATAAAATATGTGAGTGGTTTTGTTTTGAAGGACAGCAGAACAGTACCCCAAATCTCTCTTGTTTGTGTTATTTTTGTTGCTCCATTTGGCAGTCATTGCCAGAGGAACCCTAATATTGAGAATCATTGTCATGACCCAGCAGAGGATATTGGTGGTGCCCAGGTGCTTGTGAGCTTTTACCTTAAGATCTGCCCACCTGAAGTCCCTGGGGCTGATGGTGATGGCCTGGAAGACACTCAGGAGGCAGGTGCTGCCCATGGACACATCCCTGCACACTTTGTGAAGATAGAAAAGAAGTTTGCATTCAATATCACTGAGAAAATATTTTGACCACAAAGCTGCCATAGTTTCAGGGATTCCTTTAGAGAAAAGGACTAAGGTGTTGGCTACAGTCAGGTGCATGAGAATCAAATCCGTGGACCTAAGCCTGCATTTGGTGAAGTGCAGGAAGAGATAATAATAAAGAAGAGAGAAATTCCCTAGAATTCCAATTACAGTCTGTGACAAAAAGATCATTCCTATTGCCAGATCCATGGTGGCCATCCTATCAGATCCCAGGTGTGGAGAACGCGACTGCCAGACGCAGGTCAACATTTGCCTTGGAAAAGTCTAAGTGTCTCGGAAAGCCATGACTGGACTTTTGAACTCACTGAAAGCAGCCTGTTCCTCCAAGGTAAATGTTCCTGTTTTGCTTGCTGGTGCAAACTCCCAGATATCCCACTTGTTAGCTATTGTCTCAAGGATCTTCTGCACATCCTCAGTGGTTTACTTGTTAATCATTATCTCAAAGATTTTCTGCACATATTCTGCAGTTTACTGTTAAGCATTACCTCATGGACTTTCTGCATATGTTCAGCAGTGTCCGAATGTAACTTTCCTGCTTAGAATGACAATAAGATCTGTGGACAAGTAGCCGTCAGGACCTCACCTCTGAGTGAAGTCCTCTGGCCTGCTCCTCTGAATCTGCTCTCCATGTCTGTGTCATTCTTTTCCTCTCAGGTGCTCTGGTCATTCCCAACACCAGTGTCTGACATTAATCTTCTGAGTCAGAGGTTCCTGTATGGGAATATGCGGCATGGGCTACATGTGTCATGTTAACTGAAAGCAAACATGTTCCACTTACATTAGGCCCCTCCTAGAAAATTTACTTAAAAATTATTTCATTAAGTTGTTTCTAAGATTTGAAGGTATAATCTTCAAAGATTTCTCCTATAGTATAGGGTGCATAGATAGCTGGTTCTGTTTTTTTTTTTGTTTTTTTGTTTTTTTGGGGTTTTTTTTGCTATTGGGGATTGAACCCAGGGGCATTCTACCTCTGAGTTACACCCCTAACCCTTTTTATTTTGATTTTGAAATAGGGTTTCACTAAATTGCTGAGAATCTTACTAAGTTTCTGAGGCTGACCTTGAACCTCCTGTTCTCCTGTTTCAGCCTCCCATGTACTGGGATTACAGGTATACATCACCATGCCTGGCTATAGTTCAGCATTCATCATAACTCCACGAGACAGCTAGTAGGCGGGGAAAAATGAAGTGTATTGGAATAATATGAGATTCTAACAATGTAGCTAGTTGTGCTCTTCAAGCAAGAGAAGTATATCTGAGCCAGGTGTGCTGGTGCACACCTGTAATCTCAGTACTTAGGAGGCTAAGACAGTAGGATCACAGGTTCGAGGTCAGGCTTAGGAACTTAGTGAGACTCTCAACAACCTACAGAGCCACTGTTCCTAACAAAAAAATAAAAAGTGCTGGGGGTGTAGCTCAGCAGTAGAGTGCCCTGGGTTCCATCTCCAGAAACACACACACACACACACACACACACACACACACACCCCTCTGATAATTTTTATTTGATTTTGGATTGCTGATTTTGTATTTATTAGTTTTTAAAGCAAGTTTAAGATTATGTATAAATATTTATAATGTAAAACAATGACAATTTTGAATAAAGGTTTAGGTATTCTAATAAAATGTAGATGCATTGGTAGTGTAAACCTATATGACCTACTTTTATGACAAGTTTGATTCACAGAGTGAATACATTGGGATAGTAATAAATGTCAGAAGCAACATGACATTTACTATAAGAATTACTGAACATTATACTGTCCACTAAATATGGGGCATGCAATATGAACATCTAGAAAAGTTGTGTAAGATTGAAACTAAATATTACTAATTTCAAATCACAAAGTGTTGTTATTACAAATACATGACTTACATTAACGTGTGAGCTCCTGGGCAAGATTTGTGGAAGGTAAGACACACATATGCAATGGAATCTCCAGGGCAAAATATGTTCACTTTCTACCTTTAAATTGTCAGAATTGATTTGACAATATTTTAATTTTTTGTATTATTATTTTCTTCTGTATATGTTTATGGGGCATAGGACATAACTCAATACATGCAGAATTTATCTGGATCAAGTCAGGGTTATTAGCATTTCTATCTCCTTAAATTAAAAAAAATGAGAGTTGGGCATGGTGGTGCATGCCTGTAATTCCAGTACTTGGGAGCCTGGGACAGGAGGATTGCAGGTTCGAAGCCAGACTCAGGAACTTACTGAGACCCTCAGCAACATAGTGAGACCTTGTTTCTAAATAAAAAATAAAGTGTAGCCCAGAGTTAGAAGGCCCCTACATTCCATCCCCAGTACCACAAAAAATTGATTAACATGTAATGATTCTACATATTGAGACGGTATAGTGCAATATTTCAATACATGAATATGATGTTTACTAATCAAATGTGGGTGTTTAATGTTTCATCTCCTTATCTTACATTATATGTGGAGATTTGAGCTCCCCTCTTCTTGTTCTAAAATATACAATAGCTTGCTGTTAACTGTAGCCTAACTATTGCATAGAACACTAGAACTTTTCCCTTTTAAATAACTGTGTTTGGGTACCTGCTATCTAACCTCCTTTTATCCTTCTTCCCTATCTCTCAGCCTCTAGGAATCACTATTTTATATTTAGACTAACATTTTTAATATTTGTGTATGAGTAAGGAATGTAGTATTTGACTTTCTGTGTCTGACATATCACTTTACATAATGTTCTCCAGTTCCATCCATTTTGTTGCAAATGATGGATTATCATTTTTATTGTTGTAAAATATTCCAGTGCATGCATATATACATACACACTATATAGATCACATTTTATTTATTCCTTGTTTGATAGGTGTCGTGGCATTGTTTGATAGGCACCTTGGTTGATTTCATATTTTAGCTATTATAACTACAGCTGCAATGAATGTGGGAGTCCAAATAGCTCTTTGATATATGGATTTCACTTCCTTTCAAAATATACTCAAAAGTGGAACAACTCAATCATATGGAAGATCTACTTGTAATTTTTTGAGGAACCTTCATATTGTTCTCCATAAGAGCTTGCTAATTTACATTCCCATCCACAATATATGAGAATTCACTCTCTCTCCCTCTGAAATAATTAACTCCAAATGGATCAAAGATGTAAATGTAAAACATGAAACTTTAAAAGTATTAGAAGAAAACATAGGGCTAAAAACACTTTGAGACATTGGTATAGGCAATGATTTTTGTGGATAAGACCCCAAAGACACAAGCAACAAAAGCAAAATAGACAAATGGGATTATATCAAACTAAGAAGCTTTTGCACAGCAAAGGAAACAATCAGCAGAGTGAAGAGACAAACTACAAAATGGTTTTTTTTTGCAAATTTTTCATCTAACAAATAATTAACATTCATGATATATAAGGATCTCAAAATACTCAGTAAGCAGAAAACCAAGTGCTCCCATTAGTGTGCTGCTGTGGTGATTGGTATGAAGTTTCCTTTAAAAACTAGAAATGGAACCACCATATGATCCAGCTATAACATTTCTCAATATTTTTATAAAAGAATTAAAATTATAATACTATAGTGATATATGCATATTCATGTTTGTAACAGCACAATTTACATTAGCCAAATTATGGAACCAAGCTAGGTGTCCATCAACAGATAAATGAATAAAAAGAATGTGGTATATACATAAAATGGAGTTTTACTCAGCCATAAAGAACAAAATTGTGTCATTTGAAGAAAAAGGGATGAAACTAGAGAACATTATGATCTCTGAGATCAACCAGTCTCAGAAAGTCAAGGGTAATATGTTTTCACTCATATGTGGAAGCTAGAGAGAAAATAGAAAAGAAAGGGAACTTCATGAAAATGAGAAGAGATATCATTGGAATAGCGGGAGGGAATTGGGGGAGAAATAAAAGGGGGAAAAGGAAGCTTGGAATAGGAAACAGACTAAATAATGTTAGGTTTGTATGTGAATGTATCACTACGAATCTCACTAACATGTCCAGGGAGAGAGGAGTGGGTGGGGAAGTTGCAGAGGGAAACACACCAAGAGATACATAAATGTATCACTTTGAATATTACTGTGATTTATAATAATACACCAATAAAAATTAAAAATGCATAAAAATAAAACTGAGCAAATGCTATGAATATATTTTTCTGAAAAAATCAAACAGCACACAGTTTTATCAGCAATATGTTTTACACCACTAGCTTTCAAGGAAATAAAAATCAAAACAAGAATGAGATACCATCTCACTCAAGTTAGAATGGCTATAATCAAAAAGACAAAAATTAAGCTGGGTGGGTGGCACATGCCTGTAATCCCAGTACTTGGGAGGCTGAGACAAGAGCATTACAAATTTGAAGTCAGCCTCGGTAACTTAGAGAGACCTTATTTCAAAATAAAAATTAATAATGGGCTTGGGGTGTAGTTCAGTGGTAAAATGTACTTGGGTTTAACCCCCAGTAACACATACACATGCGTGTGCGCACACACACACACACACACACACACACACACACGACAAAAATTCACAAATGCTGGTGAGGATGTGGAGAAAAGGGAACTCTTATTTTTAGGTGATATAGTGTACCACAGAAGATACATTTTTGCCTGAAATACAGTATCTGAAACCCATTCTTGTAACCTTATCTTTTCCTTAAAAGCTGCTTCCTTAACTTGAAGTTGGGAACCCTCTCACAAAAGCCAACAGAAAACAGATGATTTAGTTGGAAAAAAAAATCACTGTCTCTATGAGGCCCTTCAAAAACCCGAGTTAGGGAAAATACTTCACTTTCCTCAACTGTCTTTGGGACATTATTTCTCCTTTTGATCAGAGGATTCCTGTAGTTTTATTCTTTATTATGAGCATGGAAGTTTTAGAGGCACACCTATAGTAATCTTGCTTATTCAGTTCACAATTTCTCCAAGTTACAGCAAACATCAGATTGATTTTGGAACTGCAGTTCTAAAGCACATTAAATCTGCCACAATTACTACTTCATTAAACACTAACAATCACTGTCATTGTGTACTACACTAAATTATACCAGGAACCCTCAGGTATTGAGTTAGGTTCTGATCCCATCTTCCTTTACTAGTTCATTTCATGCCTCAAACCTATCCCTCATGTCTGTGTGGCTTTGGTGCTGGATCAAATTCAAACCCAGAAGAATCCATTTACCTGACATGATCACTTACCCAGACTCTCTTGATATGTCTCCTACCCACAGTCTCTGCGTCTTCGACTGAGAAAGATAATATTCTCCTGAATTGTCTCCGTGTGATGATTGCAGCAGCCAGGGCTGGTGTGCAGGGAGGGAGGCAGCAGAACCTGGGATATGGGTTGTGATGTGGGACCTGCCGTCACTCGGAGCTGCAATTATCCACTCACCTGCACCTGCAACAGGAGGACAGGCTTGGGGAACTGAGGATATTTGTGAAGCCTTTTGTTCCAATTGCTAACTGGCAGAAAGAATGGCAGGTCTGTAGTCCTCACCCACAAAGAGACTGCTGCAGGGTTTGGGCGGCTCTTGCTTTCTCTGGGTCCCCAAAGGCAGATGGAGTCACACACAGGGGGAGCTGGAAGAGTTGTGATATGACACAAGGAGATCTGGCAATGTATCTCAGGTGTCTCAATGGATTTCCTCTTTCCCTGAGAAAATTTTCTACTCAAAAGTGAGTTCTTCCTTGATCTCCAGACACATGAAATGTTACATCATTTTTGTGTGTGGTACTTTGGATTGAACCCAGGGGCATTCTACCTCTGAGCTACATCCCCCAGCTCTATTTTATTTTCTTTTTGAGGCAGTGTTTCACTAGGTTGATTAGAGTCTCATTACTTGCTGAGGCTGTCTTCAAACCTGTGATTCTCTTGTCTCAGCCTCCCAAATAACTAGGATTACAAGTGTGTGCCACCATGTCCAGCTCTGTTACATCATTTAATACATGAGAAGAGAAATGGGACCAATGACCTGGGAAGGATTTTCAAAGTGATGCAAGTAAGAGGAAGGGCATGGAGACAATAATTCACCCCAGAAACCACTGGATTTTGCACAGCTCAGTGCTAATGAGTTTGGGAGTTTGTGCAATGCCAGTTTTATAACAACAAAGAGTGCTTTACAAACACTGACTTCCCCCCCCAGGAGCAATAAGAAGTATGAACAGAACAATTTCCATACAAAGATAATAATTAATTAGTATCTCTCACAAATAAATGCACTGGGATCATGTGGTTTATGGGCAGATTCAATAATTTTTTAGCATCAGATATTATCACTGTAATGTCCTCCAGAGGTCCATGTGTTAGAGGTTTGGATCCAATGTAGTGCTATTGGAAGGTGGCGGAATCTTTTAGAGTTGGGACCTAAGAGGAGGTCTCAGGTCACTGGCTATGTGTCTTTGAAGGGGATCATGAGACCCCAGTCCTTTTTCTCCCTTTTCACTTCCTGGCTACAGATTCAGTAGTTGTGCTCTGACACGTGCTCTTGCATTGGTGTGCAGCCCTGCCATAGACCCAAAAGCTAAAGACCAGCTGACCATGGACTGGAACCTCTAAAACCAGAAGTCAAAATGAACTTTTCTTTCTTACAAATTGTTTAAGTCAGGGGTTTTGTATAGTCATGGAAAGCTCGCATAGAAAAGTGGTATCCAGTAGTAGGGCAGTCTTTGTCATCAATACACATGATGGTTTGGAAGAGACATTGGTATTGGGTTGCAGGAAGAGTTTGGAAAAGTTTGCAGGTGCAGGCTAGAAAACGCCTAAAATCCTGTAAGTGGAGATAAAAAGACAATCCTGGTGGGGGTTTGGAAGACAACAATGCTGATTTAAATGCAGTCATTAAAGGTTATGTTAGTGAGGTTTCAGATGGAAATGAGGATTCTATTGGATTTGGGCTGGAAGCCACACTTTAATACTACAGCAAATAACTCAAAGACATTTTGCCCAAGCCCTGAGATTTTGAGGCTGAGCTTAAAGGTAATGGGCTAATGTATCTGGTGGAGGAGATTTCAAGGCAGCAAAACATTCATGCTGTGGTATGGGTATAGATTGCTGCTTTTAACCAGATTTATGATGACAATTTTGAACAAAATGGAGTAGAGCAGAAAGATTTGAAAAACTTGCAGTTTGGCCAGAAAATTAGCATATGTAAAATCCCAGGTTAGGAGGGTGCTATTGTAACTGCTAAGGGGATTAGCCTCATTCATATAAGTCAAGCACTTTTCCATGGTATGAGAAGGAGGATGTGTCCAGGGCATCTTAGGCATGGACAAAGCCACTGCCATCAAAGATGTGGAACAACAAAATTGTTTCAGTGACTTTCCAGGGCAGAGTCTTAGAACAGAACCCAGGGCACCCTTCTTGTCCAGGACTGCTTAGGGAACAGTTGCTGGTGTGGCACTCAGAGGCTGTTGTGGCCATGGTTCAAATGGTCTCAGGTGTAGCTCACACTGGCTGCAAATATCAATGCTGGTTTTGCAGGCATGCAGCATGCAAGAGTTATGGGATCATGGAGGCTTCCACCAAGATTCAAAGCAAAGCCTGGGAGGTCACATAGCATGTCACAGGGCTCCTGACAGGGCAGTATGTGGATCTGTGAGATCATAGACAAAGTTGCAGTGGAAACCCCAGTAAAGAAGAGGTGCCATGTACAGAAAACAGCTACCATGGAAGACACAAGAAGCATGCAAAGTCAGCTCAAGACAGTGGCTGTGGGGACTGCAACTTGCAAAACTATAGGGGTGGGATGCTCAAGCCTTGGGAAACCCACATCTCACCACAGTGGGCCCCAAATGCAGACATAGAACTGGAGGCTTTAATGATTACTGTGCTGAGTTTTGGTCTTGCTTTGGTCTGATCCCTCCATTCTATTCCCCTATTCCTTTGTTTTGTAACAGGAATGGTTACCCTGTGCCATTGTACCTTGGAATTCTGTAACACTTTTTTGAATTTTACAGGGCCTCACAGTTGAGTTTGTCTTGAGTCTTGGAGGAAACATTAGGCTTGGACTCTTGGTTTAAGCCTTGGATGAACCACTTAACACACTGGGACTCTCAGGGTGGAGTAAATGAATTTTGCATTGTGAGATGGACATGAGCCATTGGGGACCAGGGGCAGAAAGCTATAGGGTGGATATAGAATATTCTGCAAATGTGTTAGAGGCTGGGTCCTCGATTGGTGCTTTTGGGAGGTGGAGAAAACTTTAAGAGGTAGGGCCCAGCGTGAGGTCTTCAGGTCATTGGGTATACAGACTTGAAGGGGATAGTGGTGCCCCAGTCCTTTGTTTGTCTCCCTTTTATGTTTCCTGCCATGAGCTGAGCTGCTAGGCTCTGCCACACACTCCTCTGTGGAGTGCTGCCCTGCCTCAGGCCCAAGAGCAGCAAGTCAACCAGTTATAGATGTGAGCACCCAAAAGCATGACCCCCAGTAAAACTTTCCTCCTTATAGGTTGATTATCTCAGGTATTTGTTACAGTGATGGAAAGCTGGCACCAAGTCCACTTCCATGTAAACTCAAACTCTCAGCACGTGCATATGCATCTCCATCAGCTGACTCACGTGGAAATGGCAGAGTCTCCAGACATTTGAACACCTGAAATGTGGAGCATCTTTCAATTTATTTACTCTCCTTCTGTCCCTGCAACAACCCACCAGATACTTACTTTCCATGTGCCATGTGGAAGATGCACTATGATCAGAGACATTTTAGGTAAAGGTGTTTTGGTGAAGTTGGGGTGAGGGGAACAACAGAACTTTGGTGAATGATGGAGGGAGATAAAGTGAGGGCACAGGGGAGAGAGATAGAAATGGGACTAAGAGAGTTTGGGGCATAGGGAGATGGAGAATGAAGGACAGAGATAAAAAAGAGAGTTAAAAGGCACCAGAGTAAGTTGAGCATGGTGGTGCATGCCTGTAATTCCAGTACTTGAGAGGCTGAGACAGGAGGATTGCAGCTCCAAGGACAACCTCAGCAGCTTAGTGAGACCCTCAGCAACTTAGCAAGACACAAGAGTTCAATCCCCAGTACCACAATAAAAAGGCACAAAAGTGTTAAAATCTAACCTGTGGGGTTTAAAAGTACAAGAGCCAAATGCACAAGTTAAGGGTGAGGAGATATTGTGTGTTGGGAGGATCAATGATGTTGGGTCAGAGAATTAAGAGGAAAATAGGATGGAAAGTAAATGAGAGAAGTTGGTCAAAACCCAAACGATAAAAGGCTCCAGAGACCTAATGTCTGTGAGAGGTGAAAATGCAAAGATGGTATAGTGTAACAATGGGGCTTTCAGGTGGCCTTACTGCCTGGAAATCCCTGGGCAGGGATGGAAATCTCCAGGCTGGAGCCTTACACTGCTGAGATACAGTGTTGGCTCTGCAAGATGGCTGTAGGGCTTTTAAATATCACTAATAAGGTAACCAGGAGATGTCTCTGATGGCTTTCTACACAAAGGATGCACGTATCACATTCAAACAGATTTTATTTTATTTTTGGTACCAGGGGTTGAACCCAGAGGCTTTCTGTCTTCAAGCTACACCCCCAACCCTATTTTATTTTTTATTTTGAAACAGGATCTCACTAAGTTTCTGAGGTTCTTGCTAAGCTGCTGTCAAACAGATTTTGAGTTTAAACACTTTGCTTTTTATTATAATTAGCATTATATTTGATTTCTGAGTTTGCAATTTTCTAACATTATTGATTACTGAAAAATATAATTTGATTTTTAGCTCTATCTGTGCACATTTGAACATGTAGTTACATACAGACACACACACACACACACACACACACACACACACACACACACATACCAGATGCCTATTCCCGTACTTCTTCAGTACCATGCAAGGCTACACCATGATCTTATTTGCTCACGTGAGAGACAAGAGAATACACCAAGGATCCTGTTTCTTGTCAACATGACCAACTAGGGCCTGCATTTAATAGAAACAAAAATACACCCTTTACAGATCTCAAATCCATGTAATTTTATGCTAGACAGCATGCTTTTTTAAATTTCATTTTATTCTATTTATTTTTTTATTGGTACATCGTAATCATGCATCTTCATGAAGTTCAGGATGATAGAGGCATACATTCACACAGCACTTATTGAGCCTTTCCCCAGTTCCCACTCTATTCCCTCTCCCTCCTCTCCTTCCCATGCTCAGCACAGTGATTGGCTTTGATTATTTTGTGTATGTACATCATGACCATTGAGATGTTTCCCTCTTTCCCCCCTCCAATCACCCTTAGTTAGGTCCCATTCTTCACTCAACTATTTTTTTTTCTCCTTTGTATGGAGTCCCTCCTATCCCATTTTCTCAATAGCTTCCTCATATTAGGGAGAACATCTGACTTTTCACTTTTAGTGACTGACTAATAATCTCAGTTAGCACTATGTTCTCCAGTTCCATCAATTGCACTACAAATTACATAATTTTGTTCTTCTTTATGGCTGAGTAAAATTCCATTGTGTACATATCCCATAGTTTTGTAATCCATCCATCAACAGATGAATGCTGATGGACATCTCAGCTGGTTCCATAGTTTGGCAATTGTGAATTGTTCAGCTATAAAGATAGATATGCATGCATTTCTTTGGTAGTTTGGTTTCCATTCTTTTGGGTAGATACCCAGGAGTGGTATAGCTGGGTCATATGGTAGGTTCATTCCCATTTTTCAGAGGATCCGCCACACTGTTTTCCAAAGTGGTTGCACTAATTTGCAATCCCACCAACAGTGTATCAGAGTTCCTAATTCTCCACATCCTCATAAGTATTTGTTGTTGTTTGTGTTTTTAATGATTGCCATTCTAATTGAGGTTAGGTGAAATCTCAGTGTAGTTTTGATTTGCATCTCTCTGATTGCTAATGATGCTGAACATTTTTCATACATTTATTGGTTATTTGTATTTCTTCTTTTGTGAAGTATCTACTTAGATCACTTGCCCATTTTGTGATTGGGTTATTTGTTATTTTTTGGCTGTGAGTTTCTTGAATTCTCTGTATATTCTAGATATTAGTCCTCTATCAGAGGAGTAGCTAGCAAAAATCTCCCATTCTGTTGGCTCTCTCTCGAGGTTCTTGATAGTTTTCTTTGCTGCACAGAAGCTCTATAGTTTAAGTCAATCCCATATATTGATCCTCATTTTAATTTCTTGTGCCTTTGTGGTGTTGTTGAGGAAGTTTTTACCTGTGCCTATTTGTTGGAGTGTAGGTACTGTGCCCCCTTCAAGTAGCTGCAAGGTCTCCAGTCTATTTTCCAGGTCGTTGATCCATCTTGAATTGACTCTTGTGCAGGGTGAATAAGTGAGAATTATTTCCATTTTCTGCATATGGATAACCAGTTTTGCCAACACCATTTGATGAAGAGGCTATATTTTTATCCAGTGTATGTTTTTGGCCCCTTTGTCAAAAATCAATTGACTGTATGTAGATTTGTTTCTGAGTCTTTTATTCTGCTCCATTGATCTATGTGTCTGCATTTGTGCCAATACCATTCTGTTTTAATTACTATGGCTCTCTAGTATAGTTGGAAGTCAGGTATTGTGATGTCTCCTTCATGGTTCTTATTGTGAGAACTATTTTGCCTATTCTGTGTTTTTGTTGTTCCAAATGAATTTATGGACTGATTTTTATATATCTGTGAAGAATGACCTTCCTATTTTAATGAGTATTTCATTGAATCTATAGATCACTTTTGGAAGAATGATTATTTTGATATTTATTCTGCCTATCCAAGAACATGGGAGGGGCTTCCACCTTCTAAGACCTTCAATTTCTTTTTTCAGTGTTTTATAATTTTTCTTTTTCTTTTTTTTTTTTTTTTTTTTTGTT
>PVJS01044819.1:0-16495 GCA_004027185.1 Glis glis
GTAGAACGCCCCTGCGTTCAATCCCTGGTACCGCAAAAAAAAAAAAAAAAAGAAAAAGAAAACAGACTATATGAACATGAAAAAGTCACCATATTTCATCTACCAAAATCAATCTAACTTTGTTAAACCAGAATCACATAATTAATCTTTCCTAGATTAAAAGGAAAGAAAAAAGGCAAAAAATGGCTAGGGCTAATAAATCACAAATATAAAAGAATATTAATTAAATCAGAAAAGAAGAAACAGAGTCATAAATATTAGTTCACTATCTTGGCCATTTATATATTGTGTCTGCCTATATCAGATTAATACATTTTTTAGAGCACAGAAGTTGGTTTTCCCCTGGCTCCCTCCTCAGCAAGTACTATGTGCACATATGTCACTATCACTGTGAACTACATTATGATGTGAGACTATAATGCACCAATAAAAGTATGAAAAAAGAAGTTGGTACATGCAAATACTTTTTTTTGTGTGTGGTTCTGGGGATTGAACCCAGGGGTGTTCTACTTCCGCATTACACCCCCGGCCCTATTTTTTTTATATACTTTATTTTGAAACCGGGTCTCACGAAGTTGCAGAGGGCCTCACTAAGGAGAGAGAGAGAGAGAGAGAGAGAGAGAGAGATGGAGAGAGAGAGAGAGAGAGAGAGAGACAGAGAGAGAGAGACAGAGAGACAGGGAGAGAGAGAGAGAGCTGAGGCTGGCCGCGAACCCGGATCCTCCGGTCTCCGCCTCCCAAAGTACTGGGATTACAAGCATGCGCCACCACGCCCGGCTTAACCAGTTTTTAATAATTTATGTATATAAACAAAAAAGCACAAAAACAAAGCACTTAGTCTGTGTTTCAGAAAATAAAATTAGATGGTATACTGTTAAGACTTCCTGAATGTTAAGAAACTTAGTTGAAAATGTCTCTATGTCTCGCATTTTGGTGTCTATGTCCTCCACTTACTACAATTTTAAAAAATGGAAGGAAGGAAAGAAGAAAAGATAGACGGAGTAAGGGAGAAAGAAAACAGAATACAAAAGAAAAACAGTATTTGTAAGAGTAATACTTCTTACAAATAATATTTGTAAGATATTATTGCAACTACTTTTAATATTTATTAGGTTCTAAGTAGCTAAATTCCAACTAATTAGGTATTTATCCAAGTTTTCAATGAAATCGATAGTCTAGAATATAGGAAATTTAGGATGTTTGAAGTTACATTTATATAGTAAGCACAGTATTAAAACAGAGAAAACAGATAAAATGTTCATCTATTTTAATAATAGGACCACTATATAAAGATGAACAAAATATGCTCATGAGAACAACTAAAATTGATTCAAAACAGTTTTAGAGGTAGTATTTGTATAGATTCCAAATAAAGTAGAAAGTAAGAAAATTTTAATCAAAGTCATGTTGTCCATACCCACATAAGAAATGTTTTTCCATTGACAGTATTTAATATACCATTCAAAGCCAGTAGAATAGTGGAAGGAGACTGGGAGAGGGAGGAAGGGAGAGAGAAAAAGAGGCTTGAGGAAGGAAATAGAGGAAATGAACTAGTACCTTTGGGGGTTGGGGACGGAGGTAAACACACCATGAGACCTTGTGTGCATATGTAAACATATCACTTTGAAGTTCACTACGATGTTTAACTACAATGCACCAATAAATGCTTAAGTTGCCTAAAACATAGGAGCTCTGATTCTTCTCACTAACATTAGTATTTTATATGGTGCTCTCCCAAATTAGAATAAAGTTAACAGAAACTGCTGAAGGCCTTTCTCTATTAACAATTGTAGAAAAAATTTTCACCAAGTAAAAATGTAAGTAGAAGGTTGAGTTGTATCTTTATTAAAATAATGAGCAAATGAAACCCAATTTCTGGTGCTCAAAGAATATCCAAAAGAATCTGTTTATTTACTGGTCAAAAGGACAAGATGCACTCCCCCTAAGACTCAAAAAGGCTCACTTAGTTTTAGTCCATCCATACCCACGCTTCCTAAGCCTCAGGTATTCGTTCTGGTTTGGGGTATTATTGGAGTTTTTAAAACACCAGAGAAATCTGAAAGGTTCTATAGTAGACTTCTCTAAGAATCCTTCATAATAGTGGCCTTGCTAAACCATAACGAAAGCATCTAAAATCAAATCAAATTCCGTGAGTCCGAGCTCCAGGGCAACAACAGAAGACACTCACTTGACTCAACTATACTTGCTGTTAGGTATTGCAGCTTCCTTTCCAAATAAAAAGTAAAGTTAAAAAAAGATTATGTACTTAATACTGCTTTTAACCCTAAAATCCAATCAATTTATATTTTCTTACTTGTCTCCTTAAAAGTAACCCAAACCTCTTTCTTTATTATGCAGCTTCACTCTGTTTGTTTTTATTTTCCAAGAGCAGAATTCCTTAAATAAATTCTTAAAAACCAACACACAAATAAATAAATTAAAACTCAATGACTATAAAAAGTACAGTCAAAACTGTTTAATTATTAACAGGTAAACAGAATGCATTTCTGAATTATTTACTTAATCTCCTTCAACTGAAAACTATAAAGTTTCTAGACATGAAATATACACCTTTTCTAAGGATTCATAAAACAATTATTTTAAAATATTCTATTAAGCCACTTTAGTAAAAGCAATTTAAAAACACCAAATAAGTGTGAACTTAAATATTTGCCAAAATGCATGAGAAATAGAACACCTTTTTAAGATTTCAGAAGTCAGTGAAATTCCTTCCTTTGTCCTTTTCAGATAATTTATTTCATAATACATTTGGACAGAATGAGTGGAAATATTCAACATTAAATTATATTAATTAAATTGATATAATAATGGTTTTTAAACAAGTATTTACAGAGAATACTCTTATTCCTAAGCATGCCATAAGAAATATACAATTATGAAACTATGGAAAATTTTAATAATTCTGAAATTAGAAGAAATGAAAAATATTGAACAGTAGACAAAATCGCCATTTTTTTCTGGATGAAGTATAAGCTCAACTAATGTACTGAGGAATGACTGCTGCTTGACACAAAGAAACATAGATTACTTATAATGATGGTTAATTAACTCATCTGGTTAGCTAAAGGTGAAAAAATGTTTTGTTTTGATCCTTTTTATTAAAAACCTAAGATGTACTAGTAGGTTTTTCTGTCTTGGTAAATAGGATATTATAATTTTATCTTTCATTAAAAGTATAAAATTAATACTGTCTTCAAGGATGGCTCTTAATATTTTTTGGGGGGGTCATAAAGCTCTCCAGAAAGGTAATAAAAACCAAGACTTTTTTTCTCTGGAGAAAGGTGCATGCTCAGGTTGTGCCCACCTGTAATCCCAGCACTTGGAAGGCTGAGTCAGGAGGATCCACAGGTTTGAGACCAGCTCCAGCAATTTGGCAAGACTCTTAGGGACCTACAGAGACCCTGTTTCAAAACAAAACATAAATAAAAAGGGCTGGGGCTACAGCCCAGAGGTAAAATGTTCCTGGGTTCAATCCCCAGTACCATTAAAAACGAAAAAGGGAAGAAAGGAAGAGAGGGGGTGGGGCAGGTCGAGGAGAGGATAGGAGGGGAAGGGAGGGTTCACACAATTTTGTACAAGATTTTCAGAAGTCCAGGGACCCACATAAAACCCCTTGTCTCCTGATTTTATAGAATTCTAAATTCTTAGACATAGAAATTATACTGACTATATAGTGACCCCAGGACATAAAAAAGGATGTTTGAATTTGCTTTTTGAAGATGCCCTTAAGAATGAGCTAGTTCCTTTAGATTTGTCTTCTTTCTTCTGAAAGGGAAGTATAAGAACAATTCTTAATTTAATCTTGGTTAAAGGCTATGTCTCCTTTTAGGACAGTTGTACTACTAGCTCTTTGAGGGTTAAAAGAAAATAGTGCTGCTTTCAAATCACTCCACATTTTAGAAGTGGCAATAATATTTTTCTTTTAGTTACATAACTCGGAGAAGGGAGGGTCAGAGCAAAAGCTTAATTTTCATCTTTACTTCTAAAAATTAAAAGATTATAGCAAACACATAAGCATTCCCTCATTCACAGTCTGTTCTAAGTGCTTTTGTATACTTTCACTTATTTAAATCTCACAAACTCTAGGAGATAGATAATATCAACTCCATTTTATTGTTGTATCAACTGAGGTACCAAGAGATTAAGTAATTGCCAAAGGACACTTCTATACAAAGTGGCCGAACTAGGATTCACACACAGTCCATTTGGCTGCAGAGTCCTCATTCTATATGTCATATACTACATTTCCAGTTTCATTTTTTCATGAATTGATAGGATTTATTGTGTGAATTTGTATTTAACAAAAGTCCATCTCTTCACTACCACGCAGGAAACATTCATATCATTTTGCTCAGACAAATTCATTTGGGGAATTATTCGTAAGTTGCCGACAAAACTGGCACCACCATTGGGTAGCTGGCAGTTACATTCCATCGTAAATTTCCCAGAGCCAATGCCCCAGATGGAAAAATAAGACACCACTAGCTCAGTAAATGTGGAACCATACAATAAAAGCTGACCCCTCATTTCCTTTTTGGAAATAGTTCTGATGGGATAGAAAATTGAATAATTATACATTCTAAGGGCCAACCAAGACGACAATATAAATGGGCATTATTATCATAATAACAGTTCCCAAAGGTGGGACTATCTGCTATTCCTAATTAATCAGAAGAAAAGTACAAACCTAATTATCCAATTTTTACTTTGTAGTTTTAAATCATTTCTATAAAGTAAAATATTAAAGTAAAATGCCTATTTAGTGAGGGCAGGCAAGTTGCTTCAGTGGTCAAAGCTGGAGCAATGTGAACATTTTCTTGGCATGTCCTTTTCCCTGACAGATTGAGTGTTTCCAGAGATAGCAACCAATTTGTAGCACAGGATTTTGCTTTTAGTGTATCAACCTTTATATATTGTATAGTTCTGAGAACAGTAAAGGGTGGTTCTAAAAAATAAATAAATCTCATCATTATAGTTTGTATAGTAGAGGTTTTAATTATAAATTCATTTCATTTCATTTTTATTGAACTACTCCCTACATACAAATGCAAATGAGCAGGTACCAATAAGACTAATATAAAAAAGCAAAATAAAGCAGAATATTCAAAGTTCTGAAAAATGGTTAAAGGTCTAATCTATAGGAAAGAGAGTGCAGCACAAGCCAAATAGAGATACAGATATTAGCAACATGTGGAAGAACCTTCATAACTGAGGCAGCTCTTCTACATGAGACCCAGGTACATTTATGGAGTAACAAATTCCAATGCAGCCAAGCCAGGCTGAGAACCTGGTTAAAATACAAAGTGTGCTTGGAATTCAATAGCATCCTCAGCATCTATCTCGAAGTCATCCTATATACCATACTAAAACAAATATCTGAAAATTATCTAGTTCTTACCTTACTCCCTATAATGACTCTTGATCACTCACAACATTGAGTATTAAGTACTTGGTTTTCAAAGCCCTTCATAATCTGGTTTCATTATATATTGTCACTTGCAAATAATGCACAAATTATATCCTAATCTGATATGAGAAGATTCTTAAAAAAGTACTATGCATTGATTCAGCAAATTATCATGTGTACAATGTGCCATGCAGTATTCATGTAGCTAAAATATTTTCACTAGTTTCTCAAACTTTTCCTAAGCCCTCAAAATGTCTTCTAGGATGTCCTTTCTATCTAGTCCATCATGAGATACTTTTGTTCATTCTGTTGATTCCTATTAAGTTTAAAGTGAACAAAAAACTGATTTTAACCTGAGAAATGCCAAGTAGAGAAAATAAAATATGATGTAATATATCATCGCTCTCAGGAACAAGATTTAGGAACTGGGCAGCATTGCTTCTCAGGCTATTCCGGTCACCATATTTCATGAACATAGGGTATAAAATGCTGATGAAAATCAGTAAAACCATCAAGTCTGAATCTGATCAATGTACTTGTTCAGCACCTGATCCAAACAAATTGGAAAATTAGTTTGTATCAGGATAATTTTGGAGTCCAGACTAATAAGAAAGTGTTATGGTTTGAATCTGAAGTGTTCCCCCAAAGGCTCATGTGTTGGAGCCTGGTCTCCAATGTGGCAAGGTTCAGAGGTGGAGCCTGACTGGAGGGGGTGGGTTACTGTAGTGTGACCTTGAGGACTGTATCTATTTCTGGCCCCTTCCTCTCTCTCTCTCGCTCTCTGCTTCCCAGCTTCCATGAGTCTAGCAGTTTTCTTCCACCACACCCTGCTGCCGTGTTTCTGCCTTGGAGCCAGATGACAATGGACTAAACCTCTGAAACTGTGAGACAAAATAAACCTTTCCTCCTCTAAGTTGTTCTTTTGAGGTATTTTGGTCACCGTAACAAAAATGCTAACACAGAAATGCTTCATCCTTTCAATTAAGGCATACACTTGGCTATCTGCTATATAAACAGATTAACAGTTAAGTTATAGACTAAAAATATTTACTTTTAAGCCAAAATATGGCTAGCAGAGTTTAAACTTTAAGTAGTTTGTTGAATTAAATTAATCAAAATTTTAATTACATGTTTTAAATGCTTAGTAATTTCCTATGTTATAGACCTCCCATTATTCTCTAGTTTCAAAAATGCATTTCTCTTTGCATAAAATCCTGGTTTTCAGGTTTTTCACTTCTGCTTTAATTATCATTTAAGTAATTCATTTTAAGGTGATTATTTCCTTTGCTGTATTATTGCCCCATTGACTCTTATCCAAAGCCAGTTTTGCTCTCTGAATTTACCTTTTTCTTTCTTTCTCCAAAAGGTGTGCTGATGTGGAACATACTCTTTTCACTTCCTGTTATTTTAATTTCAACATACCAGCCTTCCGCACACTATCCTGTCCATTTTCCTACAAAATATTTTTTTCCTCTGTGGGACTGGTATTGATGGAGACTGTGGGGTTTGGGATGACTCTTATCAGTCATTTGAGTCTGGCCCATTCCCAATCCTTCTTGTAAAACATCAATAATGTTTTTTAATCTATATTCTATTCTCAAATCCCCCCCCAGCCTTCTATATAAGACATGGTATTCTTTAAATGTCCCTGGTCACTCACTACTTTTGAGTAGAAGTCTCTACTCAATTAGGATGCATGACAGTTTCCCAGACCTAGCAGTGACATTTCAAGTAAGCAGCTTCTTGATCTTGGAGCCAAAGAACCAACTCCTCAATATCACCCTAAGTCTCACTATCTCAATGCTTTCTCCCTTCTCTCTCTTCTCTTATTCCTGTCCAGGCACCTATGAAGGGCCTTCTCTTTCATTTACAATTGATGTAGACACAATAAATCCAATCACTTTCATTTTAGTTTGGATTACTACATTTCTGTTTAGAAAATGCTGATAAATTGAATGCACAGGAAGATACACAGGGAATGAATCATATGCCCTGATCACACTAACACTCTCACACAGACATAAACACACACACAAAACTACTACCCTAATCTTTTTCTTTACCAGGCCACACTTGTTTGAGGCTTTGAACTTGTTCTTCTAGAAGCTTCTTCCCCTAGATCATTTCATAATGATCTTCTCATCATTCACTTCTCAAGTCAAATAGCACTTCATTACACTTTATCCCACTACCCAACCTTTCTAACCCAAGTCACTCAACTGTCCACTCTCCAGTTTTCTTTTCTTCACAGGTTATCACTATCTGCAATTATTTTATTTATTTATAAACTCATTTCATTGTCTATCTCCCTACATTAGGGATACTATCTGTCTTGTTCCCTGCCAAATCACTTGTCCCTAGGTGTCATGCCTGGCACACAGTAAGAACTCACATATCTGAATAATGAATAAATGAATACATAAATATCATTAGGAAGTTAATATTCAAGCCATAAATATTTATCAAGCCCTACAACATACAAGGTAATTTATTTAGTAAATACTTAGGCTGATGAATGTTCTGTCCCTAACATAAGTATATATGAGAGAAAGGTCCAGGATCAATCTGATGACACTTATTTTGAAAGAGTTCTAAAAAAATAGATTACTATAGAATTATAAAATGTCTTGATACATAACAGTAAAACACTGTTTTTCTAGCCATTGTTCCCTCTAAGCCATATTTCCCCACTAGGTCTTTGGTACATCATCATCTCCTTTTATGATGTCCAAAAAAACAACAGAGTGGAATTAAATGAAAGCAATGACAGTGACACATCTCATTTTGGATCTTCCT
The DNA here is from genome assembly GCA_004027185.1 of Glis glis. NCBI lineage: Eukaryota > Metazoa > Chordata > Mammalia > Rodentia > Gliridae > Glis > Glis glis. The sequence goes on from PVJS01044819.1 coordinate 8,225, forward strand.
TTCCTGTCAAGATGGATGGTCAATTCCAGTGAAACATGAAATATTCAGGGGGAGAATAAACCCTAGGTGTAGTAACGTGCAAATTCAATCCTTCCTTCATGAAACGAACAACTATTCTGCTTATGCCTAGACTTGACAATTGAAATTCTTCTGTAGGTTAAGAAAATCATTTAAATCATGTATCAGCAAACTTTTTCCATAAAAGGCCAAATAACAAATATTTTAGGTATTACAAGTGCTTTAGTCAGCATTTCTATTTCTGTGACTAAAATACTTGACAAGTACAACTTAGAGAAAGAAAGGTTTATTTGGACTCAGTTTTGAAGGTTCAGTCAGTCCATGGTAGGCTGGTTCCAAGGCAGAAGCCATGGAGACAAGGCACATGGCAGCGAAAAGTCTTTCTCAGTCATGGCAACTGGAAGTGGAGGGAGCCAGAGGAGGGGACCAAGGACACATACAGTCCCAAAGGCCACGTCCCCAGCAACCCACCTCCTCCAGCCATGACCCACCTCTGAACCTTCTTGTATTAGGGGCCATGCTTCGAACACAAGGCTTCTGGGGGGACATTCCAACCCCATAATAATAGCAGGCCATATAGTTTCTATTTCAACCATTCAACTCCGCCACTACTACAGTCTGAAAGCAACCATAGGATATAAATACATAAATTAATAAGTATTGCTGTACTGCAATAAACTTTTGTTTACAAAAACAGGATATTGGACAGATTTGTGGACCCCCGATCTAACCCTAGCAGTGAAGACCCCAAAATTTCTATATAGGAAGGATTTAGCATGAAAATTTAACTTGATGGGGGTGCTAGAAGGTCCTGTATTAGAAGCTGCTTTTGTATGATATTCATGGTGCTTTTATATAAATTATATGAGTGTTATGGTTTGGATCTGGAATGTCCCCCAAATCTTATGTGGTAAAGACCTGGTCCCCAGTGCCAGCAATGTCCAGAGGTTGGGCTTCGGGAAAATGACCAGATCATGAGCAGTCTAACCTCATCAGTGGATTAACCAACTTTATGGCTTAATAATTTGAATGGAGTACTGGGAGGCGGTGGAAACTGTGGGCAGGTGGGGCAGGGTTAGAGGAGTAGGTCACTGGGGGTTTGCTCTTGGGGATCATATCTGTCCGTGGACCCTTCCTTGTACTACCTCTGTTTGCTTCCTGGTTGTCATGAGCTGAGCAGCTTTCTCCTGCCCGCCCTTCACTGTGATGTTCTGCTTCACCTCAGGCCCAAAGCAATGGAACCAGCTGAGCATGGACTAAAACCTCTGAAACCATGAGCCAAAATGAATCTTCCTTCTCTAAGTGGTTTCTGTTAGGTTTTTTGCTCATAGTGATGAAAAGCTGACTAACACAATGAATATATGGGGGTCAAAGGGGATTATGGGGAGCTTGAAACCCTCAGGTCATTTTTGTCACTGCGACCTAACCCCACTATCAAGTTGGGAGTATAGTTTGTATTATATTTTGGCCTTATATAGATTTATTATCTTTCCATAAATATTCCATCTATCACACTATAATTTTAAAATTATTTTGAAAATCTACAGCAAACATTTGGTTGAAGTTCAAAAACACACTGCCTTTATCAATGTTAATTCTGCAGTTCTATTTTAAACAACTATTAATTTTGCCAGACATGATTTGTTGGTAATAAACGCATCTTGTTCATTGCTCATGGTTCCTTTGTCTTTAGGATGTTTACTGATTTCTCTTCCAGTGTTTTATTGAGAATGTTATCAGATACCCTGTGAAGTCATTTCAAATTACATTTGCATTACATCTATTTTAAGAATTATTTATCCTTCAAAATCTTTTAGATCTTCTAAATTTCCCAATTAGAATACACCTCTATATATCCAAAGTATACTAAATATTCCTTTTCCTGTTTCTGGTTGATGGCTATTTCAAAAGGTATTTAAACTCATTGCATGCTTTTCAAAATTGCATTTTAATACCAAAACAGCTACACAATTAAACTAAACTTGTCAAAGATTCTAAATGATAGTACATTGATCCACATTGTCAAGAGACACATTATTTATTAATTAGCAACACTATCATTTTATATTCTCCATCCTACAGTTGCTGTAATAAATTCCACTGCCAATAAGCTTTCATTAAGATATCAGCCCATCTAGTCACAATAACCAATAAATTGTTCTCTACATTTCTGACATTTAATTCTGCTTTATCAGCTCTAGCTATATAACTCTCTAGAATATATAGTGTCAAAATATACTTTTTAGATTCAACTAGTGTCTTGTGAAAGTGCTAAAGCTGTAACATTCAAATATAAAGTTTACTATTAAGTTATATCAGCACATCATACAACCATGCTTTTGAAAATTGAAGAAATATATATAAAATAAGATTTTAGATAATATCATAAAGTCTGCTTCAGTTAGATTCCACATTCAATAAACAGAAACGCTCAAGAATCCTAGTAAAAGTAAACCTTGAGATGGTTGAAATATCCATTCTAAATAATGGGAACATTTAGGTAATTGTCTGTACAAAGCAAGGATCAGGCTTTTTGAGGTCATAAATGCTTGACCTTCCCAGGGTATGATGAATGCAAAAAGCTTACCACTACATTACACAATAGGAATAAGATTGTTGAATCTATCTGAAAAATAACATTTCAAAAGCTCCATAAAGTAACTGATTCATTAAATAAATAATTAAAAATATTCTTTCTTTCCCTGATATGAAGGAGAATCAAAATTGCTGCAATCTTTTCAAAAGAGGATGAAGTGTTCACATCTTACTTGCGATACTTGAATGGCTTTATTACCTGTGATCTTGCTATGGATTCAGTATGTTGAAGAAAAGCATTTCTAGTGGAACACAGGTTTGTTGATCCTGGGTTCCTAAAAATTTCACATGATAAAACAGAAGCTTTCACACACAATCAAACTGACAATCACTACTTAACTCTGCACTAAGAAGGACAAAAAGTACAACACAAATCATAAAGTGACAAAAATTAAGTGTTATCTCTCAACTTCACTCAGGAATCAGCAGAAAACACCAGTTTAGCTACATGTACAAAAAAAAAAAAAGTCAGGTCCAGCAGCTGAAGGAGAGATCATATTGGAATTGGAATAATTTATCTGCATCTGCTACCATTCATCTGCCTCACTGAAAAGAATTCAACCAATTTTGCCAAAGATTTGTCTTATGTAGGTTCAAATTGTCTTATCAGTGCAACCTCAACAATTCCCATCTTCTTCCTATCCTCTCCCTCTCCTAAACTATTTTTCTTTACATTTAACTCTCTCTCTCTCTCTCTCTCTCTCTCTCTCTCTCTCTCTCTTTAAACCTCTTCAAGTTCTCCCTCTATTTCACGTCCTACCACACATGCCTGCATGTGCAGGCACATACACACACACACACACACACACACACACACACACACACACACACACAAATATTGTGTGACTTGAAGGATGTTTTCTTTTATAAAATAAACAAAAATATATTACTTAATGTGACAGCACAGAAGCAAGTATGTCAACAACTAAAGAATTAAGGCAACATGATCCAAATGAAGTTCCAAATACATTAATCATATACATACTGCGCATTTTCTGTAACAGAATAACCAAGCTATAAAAAATCTTAAAAATTAGTATAAATATCCTAATAAACCTACTAGAAGTAAAGATAGGCTGATTCAGTGGATGTGGTTGTATCTCTTCTTCTTTTCAAATACAGAAATATTCAGGATAATCTTGCTAATTCAAGGGTGAACCAAGTTAGAATGAAAGATAGAAAAGGTACTCTCTGGGTGTCAGAAAAGAGAACTCAAAAGTATAGTCCAGATTGAGACTGAAGCCTTGGTATCCGCCAGGGGCATCATACCCACATATACCCAGACACAGGATAGAAGAAACTACAGAACCTACAGAACCAACCCACAGAACCAACCAACATAGAAAACAATCTCCTTCCAATGAAAGTGAACCCAACATAGCATCAAAGTCTGATATTCTTTTGTTCATAAATTTAACAACTATTACATGTCTGTTTTAGGCAGGTACTATTTTAGAACTAGAAGATATAGTAGTGAATAAAACATATTTCCTGTACTCAGCAAATTTAAACTCTTAAGGGAGACAATAAACACACAAATTAAAAATACAATGTCCAATGCTAATGAATGCCATAAGGAAAATACAGGATACAGGAAAATAAAGAGATAGAGAAGTATATATTTAGATAAATTTTTATAGAAAGGCTTTCTAAGAAGGTGATATTTGAGCAGAACTTTGAATAAAATAAGAGTGAGTCAAAAGGCAGAAGATACATCAATAAGAAATAAAAATAATAAAAATACAAAAGTTTTCAACCATGTATTCAGTAATTTTAAACTGATGAGTAGAAACATTACCCCTAGAAGATTATAAATTCTTTAAACTAATGTGTGATATTTACACAATTCAATAATTATTGATATAGATAAGAGATCTCAACATAACCAAAGAATTGGTATTATAAAACAAGGTATCTGATTACAATGCAATAAAATCAGAAATTGGGTCCAAAAGTAGATTACAAATTCCTATATATAGCTGGGCGTGGTGACGCACGCTTGTAATCCCAGTACTTGGGAGGCGGAGACCGGAGGATCCGGGTTTGCGGCCAGCCTCAGCTATTTAGTGAGGCCCTCCGCAACTTCGTAAGACCCAGTTTCAAAATTAAGTATAAAAAATAGGACCAGGGGTGTAGCTCGGAGGTAGAACTCCCCTGGGTTCAATCCCCAGTCCGCAAAAAACAAAATTCCTATATATTTGGAAACTAAAAATAGATTCATAAATAACCCATGATTCAAAGAAATTATAATGGAAGTATTAAATATTTAAAACTGAACAACAACAACAATACATATCAAAACCTGTGGGATGCAGCTAAAGTGGTAGTTAGTGGAAAATTTATGACTTTAAATGCATATTTTAGAGTTTTTAAATATGTAAAATTATCTGGTTAACAATCTAGCTCAGCAAGTTAAAATAATAAAGTGAAATAAAGAAGAAAAGAATGATTAGAGCAAAAATTAATGATGTGAAACAAATATACAATAGAGAGGATCAGCAAAATAAAAATTTGTTAAGATGAACCACATGAAAGTGTCAGTATTCAACCTTATAGCAAAACTTACACTGATTAAAAGTTAATCATTAAAATGTATGCAATAAAAATGAGGCACTATTGAGAAACTTTAGGAATAATGAGAATTTATCTTTAAAGATACAAAAAAGGATTAAAATATCATAAGAGACCATATTGTAAATGGCAATCCATTTGCAAACCCCCAAAATGAGCAATCTCCTAGAAAAGTGTAACATTTTGCAAAGCCTATATAATAAGAAAATAGAAAACCTGAAAAAATTATGGTCAATAATTGATAGTGAAAAAGACTACCTACAAAATTTTTACGTATCACCTGGTTTAACAGGTGAATCCTGCCAAGTCTTTAAGGAATGGAGAATTCCAGCCTTATATAAACTATTTCAGAAAAAAATATCTCAAACTAATTTGTGAGGCTGACAAAATCTTGATACTAAATCTAGAGAGCATGAGAAAGGAAAACCATATGCCAATCTCACTTGAAAACATAAATGAAAAAATTCTAAATAAAATCAGAGCAAAAAAGGGAAGCATGTGTATGCATATGTAAGTGTAAACATATAAATACATAATAACTACAGAGAATTCATCCCAGAAATGTAAGAATTATTCAACATGAGAAGATATATTAAGTGACATACTACAGTCAGAGATTAAATTAGAAAACAATCATTCTGTCAATATAAGAAAAAAACAAATACTATAAACATAAATAAAAATCATTCAATAGACTAAGAGAAGAAATTTGTAACGTACATAACCAAAGAAGCATTTATATTCAGTATACATAAAAATGACTCAATAATAAAAAGATAAGCATTATAATTTTTAAAACCACTGATAACACTAAATATCAGAGAAAATAAAATGTGATCTTCCAATAAGAATATTGAGATGTCAACCATTACTTAAAACAAATAAATAAAATTAAAGCCCTTTACTCCAATCAAATTTTTATCAAAAATATAAATTTTTTCAATGTCCAGAACTGGAGAGAGTATGAAGAAAGGGAAATGTAGATACATTTGAAAAATAATCTTTCATTACATTATAAAGTTAAAAATGTGCATTTCCTAAATTCGGCAATTTAAATACAAAGGCTCTTCCACACTTACAAAGATGCTTATTGTAATACCAACTGTAATAGAAAAATCTAAGAGAATGCAAAAAGAGAAGGGAGGGAAGGAGGAAGATATGGAGGAAATGAATATCAGGGAAAGAAAGAGGGAGAAAGAAAGTAAGAGAGGGAGTATAAATAAAAGAGCAAAGGGAGGGGAGGGGATAGGAGAAAAGACAGGTTTAAATGTTCATCAGTAGGAAATGGATGAATTGAGGCTCAATCACAAAATGGAATAATACAAAGCACGATTTGTAGGAGCAAAATGCCCAGATCTATATGTACCAACATAGATAATTTGAATTCATATAATGTCAAGAGAAGCCAAAATATGTTGAATGATTTAAAACTTCTCAGTTCACAGAGCCCTCAGTATTGCCTTCTTAGTAATAGTTTTCACAACAAACATAGTCTAACAGATCATTTATCAAGTAGTTAGGTCTAAACAACTCAATATACATTTTAGTCCTAGCAATACATGACACCATCAAGAGGAAATTACCGAAATCAAATGATGAAACTGTGAACTACTTCATACTAGTGGCCGACCCAGGTGTCTGACAGATGTTGAATATTTTTACATTTCTCTTGAAAATTTTCAAACATCTTGGTGAACACATGTGAGTTTACTATGGCATTCCGGGAGCTTCTTGGATATAGATTAGAAACCATATAATTACGATGAGATATGATTTATGTACATTTAAGTATACAAAACTACACCAAATGTTTATTGTGTGTGCATACACATACATGAAATGAAATAAAAATATAAAAATAGCAAAATATGAACTGAAAATACACACATTAACTTCAAGATAGTGGTCACCTTCAGGAAAAAAGGTAAAAATGTGAACAGGAGAAGATTTCAAATATTTCTGCAATGATTAATTTCTTTTAAAATTTTCAAGCAAATATGGGAATATTTTTAAAATATGAGTAATGGGTATTTGGTGTTTATTATATTGTGTTTTATTATATTTTTTGAAATAGTTCATAATAGAAAATATGAAATGACAAGCATTGTGAGTTTTCAAAAGCTTTATATAGGCTGCTACTTTTAGCACACCATTCTAAATCCCAGGACATCTGGTTACTGTTAGACCTGCTTTTCCACAGTTTCCATTTAGAGTCATTAAACTATTCACCAGGAGTAGTCTAATGTTTAAAGAAAAAAATCAGTGCAAAAACCTCTATTTCATAACAACCTATTGCTGCATCTCAAGGAACTAGAAAAATAAGAACAAGCCAAACCCCAAAATAATAGAAGGAAATAAATAATAAATATTAGGGTATAAATAAATAAAGACTAAAAAACCCTACACCCAAAAATAAAATAAAATATTAACAAATAACAGAGTTGATTCTTTAAAAAATAAACAAAATTAACAAACACTTAGCTACACTAAGAACAAGAGAGAAGATTCAAAATCGGAGACCAAAAGGGAGTACAACTGACACCAAAGAAATAAAAATGATCATTAAAGATCATTATAAACAACTAACTACATGCCAACATATTTGATAAGATAGAAGTTAACAAATTCCTAAAGACATCCACCTTACTCAGACTGAATCATGAAGAAATTTGAAACCTGAATAAACCAATAACAAGTAACACAATTGAATCAATAATAAGTCTCTCATCAAAAAAAGGCTAGGACCAGGTAGTTTAAAACCGAGTTCTACCATTTACCAAAGAAATGGTACCAAAATTCTTCTAAAAAGTGCAGAGGAGAGAAATTTTCCAAAACCCTTCTATGAGACCAGCATTACCCTGATCCCCAAACCAAAAAAAAAAAAAAAAAATTGCCAAACTTTGGAACCAGCCAAGGTGTCCATCAACAGATGAATGGATCACAAAACTATGGGATATGTACACAATGGAATTTTACGCAGCCACAAAGAAGAACAAAATCACATCATTTGCAGGGAAATGGAGAGAACTAGAGAACATCATGCTAAGCGATATTAGTAAGTCACTAAGAGTAAAAAATCGGATGTTC